>JARSSU010039654.1:0-15117 GCA_029619165.1 Eurosta solidaginis | reverse complement strand
CCTAGATGAGGATACAGAAATAGAGGGAAAGTAGGAAATGGAAGAAAAAAAGAAAAGGCCCGTCCAGAGCCAGGGGAGTCTACCCACCCTCTTCAGCGCAGCTTGCGCGAAGCCTTGGGCACTGTGCTGACTCCGATTACTTTACAGTGCCCCCTATACCTGACTCAAGTTCGTCGGTCTAAGGGTCTTTCACGTCAAAACATTTCTATTTAACTAAAAAAGTATATCTTTATAAACAGAAAAACTCGAATTTTTTTTTGTAATTCTTCTACAGTAAATTCAACGCCAGTCAATAAAAATTACAAAGAAAATACCAAAAACCTAAAACCCTAAAGCTAGCTTAGAAGCTAACAAAAATGTGCTTACGTGCAATCAACAAAAAAACAAAAAAGGAGAAACGTGCAAGCCACGTGTCCCCTCGCAAAAAAAGGAAATCTTTACAAAAATAACAAAAGAAATAGTGATACTTCAAAAATTTCGAAATTAATAAATTGTTATGAGGCAAAAATAAAAAATGTGTTCCCTCGGCCCTCCTTGGCCTTTGGTGGAGGTTACGTCGCTGGTGTTGCTGTCGGCGTTGCTGATGGTGGCGAGGTTGTCGCTGCTACTGACGCTAGCTGGATTTCGCTGAAAAGTGTTGGCGTTGGCGTTGGCGCTGGCTTTCGCTCTATCGGTAATGTCGCTTGTAGGCCACGATCACTCTATAGCCTGGAAAAGCCTCTCTCGTTCCCGGCTATATATGATATTCCGCGGCAATCCAGTGCGCTACATATGTCGTTGGAACATATCTGTTTAAAAACTTCCACTCACTCCTTTTAAAAATTTTTGAAAATGCGGGTAAGTACGCTCCTTAGCCCCTTCCTAGGTCCTGCCACAAAATCTATAAAAGAAACAAGAAACAAAAACGAAAAATTGTCTACAGGCTGAATATCATAAGTCTCGTTGCTTTCTTTATTGCTTCCTGTACCTATGTGTGTATGCCCAGCCATACCCTATCTTTCCAATCCCAATTGGCACATAATGCCGTATGTATGGATATACATACATGTGTGCATGCAATAAAACAAACCAAAGAAAAGGTTATTTCCTTCTGTTTTCACCTACTAATCTCATTTCAACTTCAAATTTTGATTTCCAATCAATTATGCTTTGTGCTTTTAATTAATTTCAAGTTAATTTTATAACGTTTTCTTTTCTGTAAAAAAATGTTGCCTTGATGTGCCCTCTTAAATTCTAACTTTTGATCTAGTCACCTGCCGCGATGCAAAATGGCTCTTCTTCGTACTTAATGAGACCCGCTTTCCTTATTCGGTGGAAAATATTTTGTGAAAAGAACAAACAAACTCACAAGAGAGCTGGGAAAAACCAACAGGGCGACACTGTATTCAGAAAAGAAAACGCCGTTAATTTAATTCGGATTCTTACTTTAATTTACATTAACTTCTGATACTCAAAAATTCAAACTTTTTTTCGCTTTTTCAAGAATTTAGGTTTATTTAATTTTTTTTCATTTTTTTCTTTTTCAAGAATTTGGGTTATTTTTTCCATTTTTACACCAATTTTATTTTAACTAATTTCTAAATTCCAAAAATTTTAATTTTTTTTCACCTATTTATTTTTCCGCTCATTTAATTTTTATTCAATTTTAGCCTGTGTTTTAAAGAGATTATTTTATCTTCCACTTATATTTAATTTTATTTAATTTTTTCCATTTTTACACCAATTTTATTTTAACTAATTTCTAAATTCCAAAACTTTTAATTTTTTTTCACCTATTTATTTTTCCGCTCATTTAATTTTTATTAAATTTTAGCCTGTGTTTTAAAGAGATTATTTTATCTTCCACTTATATTTAATACAAAAAAACTTTCCTTTAGATTAGGTTTAAGTTGAAGAAAAATGCGCTAAATTTTAATTTAGGTCAACTGAGGGAATAATTTAGATAGTTTTACCGTGGCGAAAAATAATGTTACCAAAGTTCAACTGTCTGCAAAAAAATTCTTTTGCGTCATTCGAACTTGAGATCAAGGTCTATTTTAATAATTTTTACATTTATGGCAAAAGGGAAACTTCGCTCAAGTTACGAGTACAAAAAGGGGTAAATAAAATTGAAAAATGCTGTGCATTTAAATTTTACTAAGCTTTAGTTTCAAACGTGAATCTCGAAAAAGAATGAAGTAATCAACAATTTAAAATTTTCAGCAAAAGATACAAAACGGAATTCCCGGAATTTAATTAAATAAACTGTACCTTAGTACTTACTGGTGGTAGGATGTCCAACGAAATTTCCTTTTTGTGGTTGGTTGACATTTACTTTACAATTGTGCAGCGGGTTCAAAACCGTTTTCTGACTACTGGATATAAAAGCAATTTTCTCACTTCACCGGCACTGCACGATACTTTAGTTTTTTCCGCCACACGCCCATGCACTTTAAATCCAACTTTTGCAATGATTTTCTGATCTTCAGCTCGATCATGCGCATACCCCGATTCGTATCTAAACGGAATTTCCTACCAATTTTACTCCATTCACACCCACGAATGTGCAGTTGCATTTCGTTTTTGCGCATGCACATATTCATACCTGTAGATGTAGGCCTCCTTCCACTAATGTTGCGCAACACGCGCAGATACCAAAGAGCATAAATCAACAAGAGACATCACTTAACATGTTTGCTTCGAACCCAAACTACTCGCTGATTTAGATTGTGGTTACTGACATTTCTTTTTAAGGCTGTTCGCAAAAACACGGCGAAAACCACGGTTGCCACTTCGGACTCTGTTTGGTGCGCTGGTACCTTTTTGTCAAATTTGGTGCTTTTTAAGCAAGTAGCCGCGATTTTGATATTTTTGTCTTTTTCAGTATAGCACAGATTCAAAAATCGTTCAATCATTTAATTTCAGCAGAACAAAGGCAATTCCGGCATATAAATGAGTAATGTCGGATTTTCCAAAAAACAAATTTTGTATATATGTAATTGATGAAACAACGGACTTATCAGCACGAGAGATCTATTTTTGGTGGTTAGATGTTTCGACCGATTAACAAACAAATTTTGTCATAGATTTTAGTAACTAATTGAGCCTAATAAAAGTGATACAACACTGATTTAAAAATGTATTTCAAAATCACGTTTGTCTCTTGGTAATTTTATAAAGCTTGCCATTGATGGAGCCAATAAGATGACCAGCGAAAAAATTAATTGAAAACAAAATTTTACATTTAGTGCATTCAGGCGAATCGACTTGAACTAGGTAACCGGTCACTCTGCAAAATGGCTGAGTTTGTACCCCTTTTCCTATTCTGTACGAAACATTGCCCCGATTTTGTTATGCCACGATTTGTATGCTGTCACGGCTTTGTTATAAGAAATGATCTCATTAAGTCTCATACATCAGATGATGAATAGCACTGTGATATTGAAATATTTTGAAACGTATTTATGTATATGGACAAGTCTGGGTTCCTGACGCGACATTTTCATGTATTTTATGAGAATCTTCGCGAAGCTTTGACGAAATTTTACATTCCTTAGACGAGAGGCTGATGCTCGTAGATTAACGAACGCGACAATCTTAACTCAATTAACAAGACTATATGACATTGAAAATATATTATTTTCAAGATATACCTCAAGTTTTAGGTCTAGTCTATATTACAAAATTTGCATACTTGGATCATATACGCCCTCAAAATCCGGAGTTGAGGTCCAAAAACCCCTTTAAATAAGCGGAGACATCCACTGTCATATAAATTTCCATCTGTTTATTCTTCCATGTATTTTTACGTCATTCAAATTAATAAATTTTTGTGCTTGCAACGATGCACAAATGTAGGTTTAATTGACAGAAATATAGGAGAAACAGTATAAAATAAACTCAAAATTTGAATTTTTGCATTTTGAGTAACCGTTTCCTTTACCATTTTGCTTGTCACTAATCGACAAATATTTTCACTGCATTCATACACTACATTCAAAAGAAAAATGCTAGGTAGTTTGACTGCTTCCTTTTGTTTGTGCATATGCAATCGTTGACTACACCAACCTCAATTAATCTTTAAAACATTCATCCTATACTAATTGCATTTTTTGCAGAGCTTATGGTTTTTATGAAAAAAATTACTAAAACTCTTGAAAAGTTGCCTTTCACTTCTAGCTTTTATTCTTAGCTTTAAAAAATTGTATTTCGCTTTTTTTAGCCTTTAATTTTTGTACATTTAGCCTTTTTTCTGCAAAGAAGTTCTGGCAACACTGATCTAGTATTTTTACATGCGGCGAAAATTAAAACGAAAAGTAGGAAGCAACTGTCAGTAACCACAATCTTTTGTAGCGAGTGTTTGATATCAAACATACGAACTGACGTCTCTTGTTATGTATGCTCTTTGCAGATACCTGTAGTGGAATTCACTAACTTATAACGATGCGATTTGTCGAGATTTTAATTAACGATTTTGTCGCTTGCCTTATCGATTGTACTATTCACTAACTTAGTTTTAACGACTCGCAATAAATGACATTTAAAATAGTAGAAAGGTGGCAGCACAGCTTAACGAAACCTAAAAAATGCGAAAAGCACAAAAGGAATGCCAAAAATAAACAAATTCCATATACTAACTGCTTTTAAAAGTTATTATTGTGCAAGTTTTGAGATACAGTTTGCGTTATCAAAAAAAGGTAAGTAAATGCGTAATTAATTTCATCGACATAACAAATTTCTCATATTAAAATAGAATGGCGTCATCAATTAATACCAATCAACGGAGAAGCCGTACCACAGCCGAGCAGTTAAGTCGAATGGTGGACTTTTTAATGGAAACTCCGGGATTAGCGGGTTCCAGATTTCTAAAGCGGCATGGAAAAGCAGAATGTGATAAAAAATGGACTGAAATGGCGACAATGCTGAATAGCCTCGGTGGTGCTGTAAAAACTGTTGAGCAGTGGCGTACGGTAAGCGACCATTATTATTTTCTTGTACTTTAAGGGTATATCTAACCTAATTTTGTTTTAAAAAAGGTATGGAGAGATCTAAAAAGCGGTACAAGTCTAAAAGTTCGTGACAGGAATAGGAAGCAGGCAATGACAGGTAACAATCCTATATATGAACAGCGGCCCACTGAACTAGAGAGGCGTGTAATTGCCCTTACTGGCAAGGATTACCAGCAAGGTGATGATGCCTGTGATGAAAACGTGCCACAGATGGAGGTAATGAACAAATCATTTATTATTTAATAATAGCTTGAAAGATAACAATTGTTTTTCTTGTTAGCAACTGCAACTGCGTAAGGAAAATGAGGAAAGCATCATTGTGGAAATAAACTCGATGTCACCTGACGAATTGCCATCGGTTTTGCATGATGAACTGCAATTCGTTTCGCATGATGAGCTGCCATTTGAAATTCATGAAGCAAGCGCAAATATGAGGTCATCTACGCCAGTTGCTCCGTCAAGAAGAACGCCGATTACTCCAGCAACGAGAACGACTCGAAGTGGTGCCACCCGGAGGCGCGTAGGAAGTGCCAGCGAGATACAAAAAACGTTTTTAGAAGTTGCTCAAACTCAGGCATCAGCCCTAAAAGTAATTTGTTTAATTTTGCATCTAAACATTATAAATATGTATTTTTTATATTATTGTAACAATTTTTTTTTCAACCAGATGTTAGCTGAGTCAAGTGTTGCCGCCGTGGAATCAGCCAGCAAACAAGCCGATGCTTTAAAAGTATTATTATTATTATATACATATTTAGGCTTGATACCGTTTTCACACAGAATTCTCTTTTTAACAGCAGACTGTAGTGTGGCTAGTGTACAGGCGACGAAGTTGATGGCGGAGAGTATGGTCACAATGGGTAATGGCTTAAAAGCATGTGCGGACGCTTTCAATAATTTAACCAATGCAATATATCGACTTTAAGAATTATAGCCTTTGAAGATATTTTATTTTTTTATTTTGAATACAGAGTTCCTATATTTATATGTTAGATGTAGGTTTACTTCAAAAAATTATGTAACTTTTGATAGGTATATTTATGGCAACGGTAGGTTTATATGTATGTAAGTAACATGAAGTGCCTTTTTTTAATATCATTGTGTATGTTTTATGAAAGTTAAATGACATTTATGTAATACTCCTATATTGCTGCTACAGGCTAGGTAAACTCACAAACATCAGAGTGCTGATATATTGCTCTTTAAATGTTTTTGTATTCAATAATGGAATATACCTAAATTTAAATTTTTTCCTGGCGCACTTTTTCTGCTACAATCAAACAAATTTTGCAGGCTGTTTTGATTTCGAATTCAAAACTCATTGGGAGCATTTTCTATTAGCATTACATAACATATATGTATCCCGACATACAGTTTTGCAATTAATTATGTAGATTTTTGGTTTCATGCAAACCTGCGTTTATTTATACCACTCATAAAAACATACGTATTTAAAACGGGTTTTTTCATTCAAATTTTTTTTATAATTTGATTTCGTCTTTGCACTTGAGTGACACTTAATTTTTTAAAATAATTTCCAAAAGAAATCGATCTATGTAAACGAATGAATGAATTTTTTACATTCAAATAAATGTATTATGTATAAAATTGAGCTGTGTTAAAACCTCATAAGTATTTATTTTAATTTTAAAGAACACGAAGTTCGTTTCGTTTCTATTGAAATGATTTGTTAAGTTTGACGATACCGAATCGAAGTTTTTACTACCAAAGTAGAGATTTTTTAAAATAATTTCCAAAAGAAATCGATCTATGTAAACGAATGAATGGATTTTTTACATTCAAATAAATGTATTATGTATAAAACTGAGCTGTGTTAAAACCTCATAAGTATTTATTTTAATTTTAAAGGACACGAAGTTCGTTTCTATTGAAATGATATTGTTAAGTTTGACTGTTCGGTGTGATGGAAGTTTTCGCTACCAAAGTAGACCAAATATAAAATAAAATGCCAAAATGTTTGCTTTACATTCCTGTAGATTTTTTTATTTATAAGTTTGTTAAGTCTGTACTTAAGTATAGTAATTAGCAATAAGTCGGTCTTGAACACGTTTCGCTATTGAAGAGGGTGCGCCTTGATTAACATTGCTATCACTTGGGCTTTGATCTAAGTATTCAGTGTCAGGCTCGTGTATGGGTTCACTTAATCGGATGTTATGCAACACTGCGCATGCGTTAACTATTCTACCAGTAAATCCTGGATGATACAAAAGAGTCCTTTGCTGTGATAGGCATCGCCATGTTCCTTTGAGAACACCAAAAAGTCTCTCGACTGGGTTTCGAGCTTTACACAATGCCTCATTGTACCGAAATTTTGGGCTCCCCTCTGGTTGGTTAGGTAAAGGAGTCATCAGCCAGGGCTCTAAAGGGTATCCAGAGTCACCTGCAAGTAGTTTTGTGTGCGATTTTATTTTCTGGGAAATTTCAGTGCATTAAACACACTTACCTATCAAAAACATGTTGCGGCTACCATTTTCAAAATTTCTCTGCATCACTCTCCGTACTGCAGAGGAGCTCCAGATAAATGCATCGTGCCTTGCTCCTGGGAATTTAGCATTGACATTCAATATCTTTAGGTTGGGGTCACAAATCTGTATATAAAATAATATTCAGCCCGATTCTGCATTTCGACTTGGATTGGAATTTTTTCGATTTGGCAATTTTGGTATTCTGTGTTCCAATCTCTTTCGATCCAACTTCGAATCGTTCGATTTTTTGTATTCTGCATTTCGATCGTAGTTCCGTTTTTCTAAGTTGCGAATTAGTTGGCGGAAAAATATTTTCTTTTTATTTTTTTATTAATTTATAATAGAATTTTAACAAAAATGTAAGTAAAACTTGTTAAGAAACGTAAAAAGCTTGATGATGATTGTTTTTTATATGTTTCCAGGTCAAAAACAACATGTCGATGCCGAAGTCCTTGGACGTATCTGCCCCGCAAAAGTATCTAACACATACTTGAAAGCATCCTTGTTAAGTCGAAAGTTTTTTTGAACCTAAATAAGAAAATAAGTCTAAACTTTACCACTTTTAAGTTCAATTTCTTACAATTCATCACTCATCTCAAATGGATTACACAAATCTCGCAATATCTGCCTTTCCATTCTCGCCTGGCAATTTTCGTATGCGTTGCTTTCCAACTCCATAAATAATGCCGCGGCTATTGATTCCATTATAATAGACAGCTATAATTTGTGTCTGTTCGTTGGGTCGAGTTATATGCCAAAGCAAGCTGCCGGCCTAGGGGAAGGTGAAGCGAAAACGTAAACAATCCTTGCGGAAAGAATAAATAAACCTTTATAAAGTACTTTAGGCCAGTGCAATGAAATTAGCATCCTTAAAATTCAGAAAATGTCAACTATATTCGTGCAGGAATTCGTTTTAACAAAACTCGGTGGCCGCGGCAGGGAATTGGTCAAAAGAACGACAAAAACACACTTACAATTATGAAATCACTTCACTCAAAAAAATATAACACTGCGGCAATATATTCTATTGCTTTTTTTTTGTACAAAATGGCGTGGATAATAAAATATAAACGTTTTTCAGTGTTTTTTACAAATTTTCTTTAATTTATTTTGTTCCAATGTTCACACATTCCATACCAACAGCTGATTTCGAAAAATCATTTACTCTTCCTCTTCTCTTTACGATTCCGTCGTAATGCAGAATACCAAACTTCGATTAAAGCGGAGCGTAGAACGGGAACGTAATCGAAATGCAGAATAGGGGTGATTATAATCAAAAAAGTACAATACATTTCTTTGAATTATTGCTTTTACCATTTGTACATTTATTGAATGGTATCCATGGTGATTTACATATGCCTCTTCATGATTTCTGGGGCTCATGATGGACACATGAGTGCAATCAATAGCCCCAATAGTACCTCCCACAAATGGTGCAGGTGACGCAGAAAAAACTTCTTTCGCAGCTTGCCGCTCTATTTGAGTCATTGGAAACTTTACTTTATCGAAAAACAAAGAATGGTTGATAGCATTTGTTACGCGATGTATACAGCGGCTTACAGACGACTGGCTCATTGATATGCCCCATTGTTCTCCAACGGGCCGTTGATAACAACCAGTTGCGAAGAAGCGTAAAGCAGTTAGAACCTGAAATTTTTATAATAGTGTTCAATTGAAAATTATATGAAATTCCATGATTTACCTGTTTCTCTGTTGATATCGCAGTTATTCTTGTACCTCTTAATTGACCATCAAGTTGAGAAATAATATCATGAGCCAAGTCTGGGGTTAGTCGGTACAGCTTTCGAAACTCCGTTGCATTCAGGTGGAATGGGTTATCTACTTCCCTAAGAAGGCGTCTGTCCACTGGCGATGGCCTCAGTAACTCTTCATCTTGTGATAAAACGTACGCCAAGTACTCAAATGCCATTTGATTTATAAATAAAGCAGCTTTTCGTGTTTGAAGGTATTTAATTAAAGCTCCGATTTTCTTTTTTAACTAAAATTGTCAGAAATGTGAATTTCGTGATTTTTAACGCAGCCAATTCACTTGCCGTTTATTTAACAACACAGCTGATTGTCGATTAACGAATATCGATACAAAATAGTTACTGAATAACGAAATCGTTATAGTTATCGATTCGCAAATAAAGCGATGGCAAATATCGTTAAAAAAGTTAGTGAATTCCACTACTGGTTGATATACATTTTGCCGATAACAGTGTAACGCAAGAACAAGTACGGTTGCCGGTGACATATGTATCTATGTATCTTAAGGCTAGCTTAACATCTTGAATACATAAAAGAGCTCCAATTTAGTACTGTTTATTTTTCTGATTTTGCCTAAATTAATGGTAAAACCTTAAAAGAATTACTCCTTGAAAAGTGCCAACTTTTATAGAGCATGAAATGAACATAAATTGCTACCCCGTTTATCAGAATCAGCTGCACAAGCGCGTTATCAATAATAATAAAAATTCATTAGCAATTATTGCCTTCATTTCAATTTTCTTCGCTAAAAATTTGTAAAGTTACGAAAATAAATTGTCACAATCAGCTGGTTTGACGAGGTTACCCAGCCACATCGTCATTTTATGCAGGTTATATAAAAGTGAAACGCTTTTGCGTTGCGAGCAAGTAACAATATACACAGAAGAACTAAATGCCCCGTAAAGGCGTGGCTTGTTTTTTAGAATAGAACAATATATATTTACAGCCCTTGCGCAGCGTACAAAAAGCGTAAGACATTTGCCAAAAAAGAAAACGCTATAAGTCTAATAGACAGACTGCAGCTAGGGAATGCGGTAATTGATTAAATGAACAATGTGAAAAATTGTGGCGTAATGTTCAATAATACTCTTACATGGAATGTCTATATTTTATGTGCGATTGGAAAAGTTTGCTTCGGGCATTGTGTGAATGTTTTCTGATAGAAAATTAAATTAAATTATGATATTAATTCAATTTTGAAATATAGTACAATAAAATTGTTTGCTGACGATGCACTAATTTGGATAAGTGGTAGAAACGAAAATGATTTAAGAAATAAATTACAAAGTGACTAAATGCCCTTTATATTAAGGTTGTGTGCTAACAAACTTAAACTTAATATCGAAAAAACTAAATACATGTTAATAACTAGAAAGAATGTTTCCGATATTGGTGCTCTCAAATTAAACAATTCAGAAATTAAAAACGTAGATACTATTAAATACCTTGGTATCGTAATAGATTGTAAATTAAAATTCAACGCCCATGTTGCTTATATAACAAATAAAATAGCAACTAAAATATGGTTTATGCAAAGAACCTGCAAAAACCTAAGTAATTACTATAAAACTAAAGTATATCGATCTGTTGTTGAACCTTACTTTTTATATTGCTCTACAATTTTATTTGTTATGAAAGATTCGCAAATCGATAAATTACAAAAAATGCAGAATAAAGCTATGCGATTCATCTTAAACAAACGTTATGATACCCCAATCAAAGATATGCTACTTAGTTTAAATTATATAAGCGTGAAGCAACAAATATTTTTCTTTACGATGAAGTTTATATACAATATAAAAACCGGAAATTTACCTGTATACTTAAGAACAAATATTAGAGTTAATTATGATGTCCATGGAAGAAATACAAGACAAAGAAATGATTTCAAATTACCTAATTATAAAACAGAATCTGAACAGAACTTCAATGAACAACCTGAATACATAAAAAATAGTGATAATAACTTGTTTAAAAAAAGGTTATACACTTACGTCAAATCTATGAGGATAAAATAAATACTAATATCTGAGCTGGTTGTGTATTCCTAATTTATATATCTAATTCTAAAATTACAAATTTCCTCGTTTATATATATATACATATATCTATTTAAACTGATGTACCTATTGTTAAACTACTGTACCTATTGTTAATTAATGCAATAATTTTTTTCAAATTGTATAAGCTAGGCTCTTCGAGTCGTAATAAATAAATTAAATAAAAATAGAGCTCTGAACAACTTATTAAAAATCAAAACACTCGTTCACATTCATAAAATCATTTACACAAAGGAAACAAAATATCTTTAAGAGGGCTCCAGTTCCTCAGATCCATCATAAAAACTCTTACTTCCGAACAACAGTTTTTTGTTAATTCAATACATCTATGGAACTCCCTCCCTATGAATATTATTGAGATAATTATTTTTGTTGTTTACGGCCTTTGAATTATAACTTTTTAAATATAAACGAGCTCTAGGCCAAATATTTGTATAAATATAAATGTAAGGCGCAATAACCTCCGAAGAGATCTAAGGCCGAGCTTCTCTTCCAATTTGCGTCGTGCTCCTCTTGATTTTCCCTACAAATTGGCCGGACGGGACCTACATGTTTTATGCCGACTCCGAACGGCATCTGCAAGGCAGATGAGTTTTCACTAAGAGCTTTTCATGGCAGAAATACACCCGGAGCGCTTGCCAAACACTGCCGAGGGGTGACCCCGCTTAGAAAAATTTTCTTATAATTGAAAAACATTATTTCTAAAATTTTGATGTTGCTTTGCCCGGGAGTTGAACCCATGGCATACGGTGTGATAGGCGGAGCACGCTACCATCACACCACGGTGGCCGCCACTTGCTTGTTGTTGGTGTTGCAGTTTAGTACGTACAAAATATTTTTGGTGGCGTTGTTTATGAATTTGGGTGTTAAGCCAATTTTTCTGCAACTTACCAGAAACTTAATCGACTGTGTCAACTTAGCCAGCTGTTTTGTGCTTTGTTGGTATCGATTTGTGTACTTCTTGATCTCTATACCATACTTGCTTTTCATATGTCTGTAGGTGTTTTTGTTGGCGCGGTGTGCTCTCCGTTCCATAATTATTTTTGTTGTTTACGGCCTTTGAATTATAACTTTTTAAATATAAACGAGCTCTAGGCCAAATATTTGTATATTCTTAATAAAACACAATACGTGAATTTTTGATATACAATTATATTATTTAATTTGTCGATATTTCGACTTCAGTCTGAAGTCATCATCAGGACTAAGTACGAAAAGAACAAACAAATTTTATCAACAGAGTTCTCTCGATCAGCGATGAAGTTTATCATAAAGAAAACATTAAAATAATAATAAATGTTCTAGAAAACAATGAATTTCCTACACGCATAATAAAAAACTTTATAAGAGATTATTATAAGAAACCCACTGCGAGGAAAAATGCCGAAAATAATAAAATATATAAATCGACTACATATGTGTCAGGCCTGTCTAACAGAATAAAATATTCAAATATTTATGACAAAGAGAAATATAATTTAGCCTTTACCTACAATAATACGTTGCGACAAATTTTCAGTAATACCAAGAGTAGAATAGATAAATATGAGAAATCGGACTTGATATATAAAATTCTATGTAATGGTGACGGGTCCCACGTATGCGACAAAGTATATGTGGGGACTACTAAATCGAAACTAAAAACGAGGATTTCCGGGCATAAAACGAATATTAAAAATCGCAACAACCCTAATGATGGCAAAACGGCGCTAACACAGCATTGCAGAGAAACTGGACACTCTCCCAATTTAGAAAATGTAGAAATTCTACAGCAAGAGAGGAATTACAACAAACGCTACATATTAGAGATGCTGCACATAATAAATACACCCAGCGACAAACGGATGAACTTCAAATCTGATACAATTGGTATTGCCTCTGCCTTTAGGCAGCTGATCAACAACAACAACAATAATAGATAAGAGCATCTCCCACTGTTTACCAAAGAGTTCACCTGCAGGCTGCAGCTGATATCACTTGAGCGGCGCTCACTACTCATTTAGATAACTTTCTGCTTATGTTCATTTTTTGTTTATGATAACGGCAGTGTGTTATTTACATTTTATTGTTATTTGCTTTGCACTGTTCGTAAACTTATATTTTTGTTACACTAGTCGACATATTGCATTCAAAAATGTAAGTTCTGTACTTGTGCAAATGTGTATTTTTATGATTTTAATATGTATGTTTGTTCTTTTCGTACCTAGTCCTGATGATGACTTCAGACTGAAGTCGAAATATCGACAAATTAAATAATATAATTGTATATCAAAAATTCACGTATTGTGTTTTATTAAGAATATACAAATATTTGGCCTAGAGCTCGTTTATATTTAAAAAGTTATTATTGAGATAGGAAATGGGCTGCTTTTTAAAAACAAATTAAGCAATTTTATAATGCTGATTAAATTGTGTTTATTTCAATGTACTTTGATCCCCCTTTTTTTTATCGACTGTCAGTAATATATGTACTTATGTGTAGATATTAAACTGTTATTCTTTTATCAATATATTCTATTTACTCTTTTTTAATAGATTTTTACAATTTTTTGTTTACTATTTTTAAGTAGATTTTGTAATATTATCAATGTTCAATATTTAAATACATATATGAGTGGCGCATTAATTATAATGTTTAATATTGTTGTGCTAGCATGTATAAGTTTAAAATAAATACAAATAAAAACTAAAAAAATCTTTGCACGTTTTAACTGATACATGCAGGCCATGATGCAATTATAGGTAACTGACGTTGGCAGCTTCTCCTTCTAACCCGCCATCTTGAACTCCCACTCTGAAACTCAATTTGTCTCTTTTCAAAACTACTTTTTTACTCAGAAGAAAATGTGTCCTAAAAACTACACAAATCGGGTTTTTCTGAAAACTATGCAACGGCGTCACTTTTTTTCTCCAAATCTATTTTGTGTTGACTTTTATACATTTCGAATTAGTGAAAATTTTCATAAAATAATTTTGTTTATCTGTCAAAATTATAGAAATTTTAATATTTTCGTCGCAAACTAAATGTAATATGTTTAAAATAATCATTATAATACATATTTAAATGATATTTTTAATCGGGTCATTTGCTTTTCCTTTCCAGGCACGGTTGCCACTTTGGTCCATTTGGACAAAAAATGGTCCCTTCCAAACCCATTTGGCCGCTGGTCCCTTTTTTTTAAATTTTGGTCCATTTTAGACAGTAGCCACGATTTTGGTACTTTTCTTTCTTTTTCACTCAGGTGAAAATTCACAACTCTGCCCACCACATTTGCCAAACTTCTATTAACCCACTTATCGTTTTCAATTTACTTACCAAAAAAATTGCTCAGTCAATAAAATGTAGCAGATCAATGAAATTTCACCTCGGAGACATTTAAGGCGAGGCGTTAATAAAAGTGCTGAATCTAATGGCGAACACATTACACGGACTTATCAGAAAAAATCCTTGTTTAGTATCCAGATATTTCGATCGGTTATCAAACACTTTTCGTGATAAACTTTTTTCACTAGTTGAGCTAACAGAATTTTTTCCAAATGCACGATTTGGCAGGGCTTGTTACTGTTGAAGCCATTATAATGGCCGTCAAGTTAATTGAATTGAAAACTAAGTAAAACAATGACACTAACTGGTTTCATGTTTGGTTTACTAGCCACTCAATTTATGTTCAAACCTGCCGAGAGATATAAATACTTCGTGAAGGAATATATCAACGTGCGCAAAAAAAATTACACCTTCAAAATTTCTCACACAGCTCAAACTAGCTCAATGAGCTCAAGGAATTCTAGCAGTAATGTGGTGTTAAGGCGCGT
>JARSSU010039649.1:0-18647 GCA_029619165.1 Eurosta solidaginis | reverse complement strand
ACGTTACTCGACCTGAAAGATGGTTTCAATCAGCTAGCGATGCACGAGGATTCTATTCCTTTAACGTCATTTGTGTTACACCACATGGTCAATTTGAATACCTTAGGATGCCTTTCGGGTTAAAGAATGCACCAGCTAATTTCCAGAGATTTGTTTATAACATTTTCGGGACATGATAGATGCGAGAGAAATTATTGTGTACATTGACGACATATTAATAGCTTCAAACAATTTTGAATGTCACCTGGAGACCCTAGGAAAAGTGCTCAGCAGGGCCTATGAAAGGAATTTAGAACTTAAGCTGAAGAAGTGCAAGTTCGGCTATAACAAAATAGAGTACTTAGATTCTCTCGTCAGTCCGTCAGGGATACAACCATCGACATCCCACATTAAAGCAATTGCAAATTACCTAATTCCGAGGAACCAGAAAGAGCTTCGTTCTTGTATTGGACTATTCTCCTATTTCCGTAAGTTTGTACCCTCATTCTCCAAAACTGCTCATCCACTTCTGAACCTCTTACGTAAAGAAGCTGAGTTCATATTTTCGGAAGACTGCTTGAAGGCCTTCAAAGCTCTTAGAAATGCGTTAGTCAGTGCCCCACTTCTGGCTATATATGATTGCAATCGTGAAACACAACTTCACTGTGATGCTAGCAGTCAGGGTTTTGGATCTGTTCTGTTGCAAAACAGGATGACGGTAAATTTCACCCAATTGCATGCTTTTCTAAAACAACCACTCCGATATCATAGCTTTGAGCTAGAAACCTTGTCGATTATTTATGCCCTCCGAAGGTTTAGAATCTAATTAGAAGGCATACCCATTTAAAATTATAACCGACTGTAATTCGTTGACAATGACTTTGAACAAGAACCCAAATTAACCCTCGAATAGCCCGATGGGCACTTGAGTTGGAAAATTTTAACCACTCAATTAAACATCGAATCGGAACAAACCTTGGGCATATAGACGCCCTATTCGAAGTCCGTTATTAGAAAAGGAGGAGGGGGTAGGCTCAATTGTAAAACACGAAGCATGCAAACGCGAAGACATAGTGAAACCTCGGCCCTCGGTGAAGAAATGTATGTTAGTTGCTGCAGTAGACCTGGATGATTTGGATGTTGAGATCCAAATCGCCCAGAATCGAGACGAAAAACTCAAGAAACTTATGAGCGAATTGGAAAAAGGGGAAATAATAGGATACGAACTGGTCGACTGCTTAGTATGTCGCAGGATTGGTCAAAAGGTCATGCTGTGTGTCCCTACAGAAATGCAAGAGAATGTAATTCGGTTTACACATGAGAAAATAGGTCATCTAGGGGCAGATAAATGCTATAATCAAATAAGGAAAACCTATTTAGTTCAGCGACATGAAGGAAAGAAATTCGTAGACTAATCCAAAACTGCATCAAATGCATTATATATTCTGGGCCTGCTCGTTCTAACGAGCATAACCTTTTAGTATTCCAAAGAAATCAATTCCATTTGACACCCTCCATTTGGATCAATTCGGCCCCCTGCCCGCGATTAGGTCAAAGCGTACACATACATATATTGGTGGTTATAGATGCCTTCACGAAGTTTGTAAAATTGTATCCAGTGAATTCTACGAGCACAAAAGAATTTGTTTCTGCTCACTATAAAAGTACTTTGGGCTACTACAGCCGTCCTCGACGGATCATAACCGACCGAGGTAGCTGTTTCCCCTCCCTTGAATTCAGCGAGTTCTTATTAAAAGGGAATATAGAACATGTTAAGGTTGCAGTGGCGTCACCGCAAGGGAACGGGCAGGTAGAAAGGATCAATCGTGTCCCCAAGGCAATGTTAAGTAAGATGACTGAGTCGGAGGAACACTCTGATTGGGCCATTAAATTGTCGCAAATAGAATATGCAATGAACAACACCGTTCATAGTACGACTAAATACACTCCAAGTGACTTACTTTTCGGAATAAATCAAAGGGGCTGTGTCGTCGACGAACTGACCGAATGTCTGGCGGAAAAATTGTCAAATGAAGATGTTAGGAACCTTAGTGAAACCCGACAAGACGCGCTTAAAAACATAGAACGGTCCCAGGAATATAATCTACGATACTTCTTGAGAAACAGTGTCCCTGCCAAGACCTACTCAGTTGGAGACTTCGTAGTTATAAGGCACACTGATACAACCATCGGAACCAACAAGAAACTTATCCAGAAATATAGAGGACCATACGTTATCCATAAATCATTGCCAAATGACCGTTACGTCATCAGAGATATAAATAACTGCCAATTGACACATTTACCATATGATGGAGTCGTTGAAGCTTTAAAAATTCGCAAATGGTTTCGCACAATGGGAACATAGAAAAAAATAATAATAATGTCGAGTCACCAACGGCAACCGGTCACACTACCTCAACATGAAATATTAATTGATTGAGGTCAATCATTATATCACCTTAAGTTATGTCACCTTAAGTTGGTAGTGTCACCTTTATTTTAAGTTTTTTTTCAAATAAGCAACCCTGTACATAGCAACCCTGGCATAGGATGTCGAGTATAAAAAAATGTCAAAATGTCAAAAAGAGGGAAGCGCAGCTAACTTCACTGATTTCCTTCTTCTGCCTGTGCCAGCCAAAAGACAAGTTGCCATTTTGTAAGACAAACTAAATATCGCAAATAAAATAAAGACATCCTGTCGAATAAACGATAAAGTTTCAGTTCAAAGGCAGCTATGGATGTATCATGGACAAACCTGTAAAAATGATGCTGAACTTGGTCCGAATAAAGGAAAACGTCAACGGGATGAAACACCTGAATATTAATTTCATGATGGTAGCAGCATAAGTGCGACAAGAAAAACATTTAATTAGGTACATATGTTATTCGATTATTGACATTTAAACAGGCAATATATCGGCACTCTGATGTCTGGGAGTGTATTCAGACGTGTAGTAGCTATATGAAAGTGTTACATACATAATATGTATATGCTTTCGTCTCTTAGTAATCCTTCAGCCCAGTGTAATCCACTCTTTCTCGTCTATGTCCTTGGACTGCTAATTTTAACGTGTCCTTACTTTCTCTCTTATCGGGACTTCAGTATATTAAATACAGACCTGTTAAATATTATTACTAATGGTATGATTAGCCGTTCCATTGATTATTTTCTTTAACGCCATTTTAATATTACTTGCCATTATTTTCTATTTTTAATGATTACTTTTTCAATTAATTTAAAAAAATAATAAAAAATCAAAAATAATCAAAAGTACATCAAAAAAGGTCTTTTTGATTACTTTTGATTATTTTTGATTTTTTTCGATAATTTTGATTTTTTTTGATTTTTCTTCTTGATTTTTTTATATATATTGTTTTAATTATTATTCTGCTGTTGAAAGAAAAATTCTCGTTTGTTGCATGCACGGATAATTTCTACATACAAGTACATTTAGGATGCAATATTAATCGTAACCGCTTATCGAGGCAAATATATACGTGCAACATATAGGGCGAATGGTATATCAGCGTTGATCTAAACATATTCTCCGTAGGTATTTTACATGTGCTTTATTACACTCATTATATAAAATAATAATGGTTCATACTTAAGTCAAGCCAATTTTGTTTTCGTATCCAAAATTAATATATCCAGCTATTTTTTAAGTTATGACTTATGCACTGATTGTTTTGTAATCAAAGTTCATCATATTGTTCGCTTTATTTTAGTAATATTGGTTTAATATCATCGCCAGTGTGGGGCAATGTTCTCCATACAAAGGTGGGCTGAAAAACTCTTCAACACGCCTTTAACTTCTTCTGCTCCTGTGAGCGACTATTTTCCTTTGCACGAATTATAAATCCTCAAGGCGTCAGTCTTGTCGGACGTTTCATTCGAATCCTAACTTTATTGCAAAGCAATGTAAATTTTTATAATGACTAAAAAACTTTTCAGATAATGAATATACTAAATACCTCTGTTTTACTTTCTTTTAAGTTTTGGTTCCATCAAAATATCGTTATTTTTGGCAATGTTAATTTATAAAATAATTTTTATATGATGCAAATAATTATTAATTAGACACACATTTCATAACATCATTACTTCCTTGAAAACATCAACTTGTGCAAATACAAAAACACATATATATAAAAGTAATAAAAATAACATGAATTACTAAGGATTACATTTTCTAACTGTACCTTTGAGCATGTACATTAGATTGGGACGAAACCTCACTTTTCTGTAATTTCGTTGTTAATACAAAATAGGCTCACTATGCAAAACTTAAGATTTATAGAATATCCTAGACGTAATCATAAGGAAATAAAAGAAGTTTTATCTAATGTATGGACATTGTTAATAACTTTATCTGGAATATAACAACCTTTGTAGACAACTAATCATGATGATGAATGAACAACTTAGAGGATCGCTCCAGTGGAAGTGAAGCTATAACCATCAACCTAAGTAGTATTACTCAACATATGTTGCGCATATTTTTGTCATAAAAAAATACGCACTCGCCAGTTATCACGAAACATTTAAGACACGATAATTGTAGGTGGTAAAACAACAACCCAACCAAACCCACAAACCACAAACCCAAACAACAAAACAACAACCCAAACACCAACAAAAACAAAACCAAACACAAAAACCAAATATAATGAGTGTAATAAGCGACCATGTATATATACTTACTCGGAGAATATGTTTAGATCAAGCGCTCATATACCATCGCACCTATATGTGTTGTTCACGTATATATTTGCCTCGAAAAGCGGTTCGATTTAATATGCATCCTAAAATATACATGTATGTAGAAATTTTCGTGCATCAACAAACAGAACTTTCTTTCACAAACGAAAATAATCAAAAATAATAAAAAAAATTAAAAAAAATCAAAAATAATCAAAAAAAATCAAAAGTAATACTTTGATTACTTTGATTTTTTTTTTTGATTTTTTTCATAATCGGAAAAAAATCTGATTTTTTTAATTTTTTCTAATGATATCAATTAGTAACTGCCTTTTAACGGAAAACAATGAATATCATTGCAATTAAATAGGTATCAATAATTGATTACTAAGCTAATCATTTAACAGGTCTGAAAAACACCAAAACACAAAACCCCAACCACAAAAAACAAACCAAAAAACCCAACCCAAACAAAACCCACCCACCAACCCACACAACACAACCCACCCCCACCCCCAACAAAACCAAACCAAAAACCCCAACCAACCAACCAACCACCACACCACACACAAACACACACAACACCCCAAACCACCCACCACAACAACAACACACACAACCCCAAAAACCAACCACAACCAAACAAAACAAACAAACCAAACAAAACACACCAAAAAAAAACAAAAAAACAACAAAAACAAACAACACACCCCACAAAAAAACAACAAAAACAAACCAACCCCCACAAACAAACCAGTCGTAAAGTCTGTCTTTGGTGTAGTCCAATGGTACTGATCTAGACGAATTCACACCAATTTTTTAATTTCATACTCCCTTACCATTTATACTTATGTCCCCAACACTATTTTGACCACGTCTATGTTCTCTGATTGTAGAAAGTTGCAGAAGGTTAGTACAATGAGAACCACAGCGGTGAGTACAGACCCATCACAATACTGCCTTTTCCTGTTCAAAGTCCTTGAACTATAATGCATACCCAGATAAACTCATTTCTGACACGAAAAAACACTAGTGAATCGTAATTAACTTGTTTAAATTTTTTATTTCTTACTCAAATCACCTACTGATTTCCAAGGTTCCTCGAGGCTCGATTATCAGTCCATTATTGTTTGTGTTTATGATTAATGACCTTCAAAGTGTGTTAAGGCACTGTGATATTCATGTTTATGAATACGATGTGCAATTATATGTTAATTGTCCTTTGTTATCTGTTAATAGTTGTATTAATGATCTCAACATTGACTTAGAGCATGTAAACAGGCGGGGTAGTAATATTGGCTGACTTTTAAATCCATAAGAATACCATTCCGCTAAGCTTCAATGAAGTAAATTAATAACTCGGGTCGTTAAACTCATAGACACTGCAAAGAATCTTGGAATGATTTTTAACAGAACTTTGACATACTATATTAACAGTGCAATAAGCAAGGTCTATGGCAAGCTTCGCTCACTTGGACTACTGATATATTACACCAGTGAAAATCCGACTGCTTTAGCTAAACCGTATCTATTACACACTCTCTTGAATGGATGTAACTGTGTGCCAATATGATAGTCTCTATCATAACACTGGTCAACAACATTTTTGTACATGGGTCGTGCGTATATTTTATACCTTTCATGAAAATGAAATGGTATATTATTTCGGTCACGAAACCCAAAATTGTAAGTCCTTAAAGGAAAATAGATAGACCCACCATTAGTATACCGAAATAATCAGATGAAGAGCTGAGTTGATTTAGCCATGTCCGTCTGTCTGTCGTCCGTCTGTCCGTCTGTCTGTTTGTATGCAAACTAGTCCCTCTCAATTTTTGAGATATCTTGATAAAATTTGGTGAGCATGTGTAGTTTGGATGTGCCGATTAGACATTTGTCGGAACCGGCCGGATCGGACCACTATAGCATATATCCTCCATACAACCGATTTTTCAGAAAAAGAGGATTTTGTAATATCTTACTCAATTTAACAGATTGAAGCTTCAAAACTTCACCATATACTTTCGTATATTGCACATATTGTTGCCTGAAAAAATTTATGAGATCGGTCGTATATATAGTATATATCCCCCACAATCGATTGTTCAGATAAGAAACTTTTCGTAATACTGCCCTATTTTAAGAGCTAGAGGCTTCAAATTTCAACGAATGCTTACGTATATCATGCGTTCCGACAGCGTCTTTACTAAACAAAGTTGAGGGGTGATTGGGTACACTTCAATTTCCTACATCCAAAGACATGTTTAGCTGTGTTTGATCGGAGACCAATACATTCCGACAGCTTAAAATACAAATATAATTGAAAATATAAGTTCCAATTTTGTTGCCTTAAGCTGGGAGCCCTGGAGGATTGGAAACGCGTCCCTTTCCAACCTTCCTAAATGACTGGCTCCCAGACTCGTCCGTTTGTTACGCCTGTAAATATGCTGATCGGAATCACATGGCATTCCAACAGCATATTCAATAGAAATAAATGATATAATAATGAATTGTACTTAGTAGTTTAAGTTTTAGGCCTAAACAGCCGTAATAATAATAAATTAAATTAAATTAAATTAAATTAAATATAGCATATATTGTTGTCTGAAAAATCATACAGATCGGTGGTATATATAGTATATATATATATAGTATATATATATATTTTCGCAATTTTAGCCCCATTTTGACAGCTAGAAGCTTCAAATTTCACCCGAACGCTTACGTATATGGCATATATTGTTGTCTGAAAAAATCATAGAGATCGGTTGTATATATAGTATATATCTCATACAACCGATTGTTCAGATAAGAAACTTTTCGCAATTTCTACCCCATTTTAACAGATATAAGCTTCAAATTTCACCGATTGCTTACGTATATAGTATATATTGTTGTGTCAAAAAATCATAGAGATTGGTGATATATATAATATATATATGATGTATATATAGTATATATATATATTTTTTTTTGCGATTTCGGCCCCATTTTAACAGCTAGAAGCTTCAAATTTCACCAAATGATTACGTGTATAGCATATATTGATGTCTGAAAAAATGATTGAGATTGGGTGTATACATAGTATATATCTCATACAACCGATTGTTCAGATAAGAAACTTTGCGCAATTTCTGCCCCGTTTTAACAGCTAGAAGCTTCAAATTTTCACCAAATGCTTACGTATATAGCATATATTGTTGTCTGAAAAAATCATAGAGATCGGTGATATATATATTATATACTTCATACAAACTGTAATTTTTCCCCTATTTTTACGGATAGAAGCTTCAAAATTCATCAAGTTTCATCAAATAGTTACGTTTACTTCATATATTTTTGAAATACGTGATTCGTAGTCATAGTTTTTACATGCAGACCACAAAAAACGTGAAGCTTTGCATCCTCACACAAAGTACCTACCTATTTTTTTCTTTATATTTATCTTAAAAATCGTTTAAATATGTTCAAATTTCACCAAATGTTTACGTGTATAGCATATATTGTTGTCTGAAAAAATCATAGAGACCGGTGGTATATATATTCTCATACAACCGATTGTTCAGATAAGAAACTTTGTGCAATTCTCCCATTTTAACAGCTAGAAGTCAAGTTCACCAAATGCTTACGTCTATATTATATATTGTTGTCTGAAAAAATCATTGAGATCGGTGTTATATAGTATATATCTCATACAACCGATTGTTCAGATAAGAAACTTTGCGCAATTTCTTCCCCATTTTAACAGCTAGAAGCTTCAAATTTCACCAAATGCTTACGTGTATAGTATATATTGTTGTCTGAAAAATCATGAGATCGGTGGTATATATAGTATATATCTCATACAACCGATTGTTCAGATAAGAAACTTTGCGCAATTTCTGCCCCGTTTTAACAGCTAGAAGCTTCAAATTTCACCAAATGCTTACGTATATAGCATATATTGTTGTCTGAAAAAATCATAGAGATCGGTGGTATATATATTATATACCCCATATAAACTGTCATTTTTGCCCCTTTTTTACGGCTAGAAGCTTCAAAATTCATCAAATTTCATCAAATAGTTACGTTTACGTCATATATTGTTGAAATACGTGATTCGTAGTCATAGTTTTTACACGCAGACCACAAAAAACCTGAAACTTTGCATCCTCACACAAAAGTACCTACCTGTTTTTTATTTTATATTTATCTTAAAAATCGTTTAGGTATGTAGATCTGTTCACTATATATTTCTTATCTTATACATCCGATTATTCGGAGATTACGAACGGGATAAGATTATTGTTCAGCCCCATTCATGAAAGGTATGAAGTCTTCGGCACAGCCGAAGACAGTCCCGTTCTTACTTGTTTTTATTGCTTTTGCACCCAGAAATAAGAATATGAACATAAAAAAGTTTTTGATTTGGTTTTGTTCGAAAAAAATGAGAAAAACGAAAAACATGAAAATTCATCAAAATTTGACATAGATTTGATTTATTCTAGTATAGTAAAAATCAATTTAAGATTTATTCTTATAAATTTAGTTTTAGAATACAGTTTAAATGTTTAAAAATGCTTTTTCCTGCTTTTCCTGCCATATTCGGTAACATTTTCTCTTATTAACGTCCAAATATAGTCCCCCATCATGCTTTCCGTATACTGGCCTTGGTAGCGTTTCTCAAACTCCATTATATCTTGATGGAATCGCTCCCCGTGTTCTTCTGAATAAGCTCCCATATTATCTTTGAATTTATCCAGATGTGAATGTAACATGTGCATCTTTAGCGACATTCTACATCCGATGGCGGAAAAATTCGTAATCATGCCAGTTATCAGCTCATCATAATTTTCATCCCTATGATTTCCAAGAAAGCCATGAACTACTGCCTTAAAACTGTTCCACGCTAGTTTCTCCTCATTGCTAAGTAGGTCCGGGAAAATATCGCAGTTCATAATTTTTTTTTATTTGAGGGCCAACAAAGACTCCAGCTTTAATTTTCGCCTCTGACAGCTTTGGAAAAAAAGTCTGCAAATATTTGAAAGCTTTAGACTCAATATTAAGAGCCTTCACAAATTGTTTAATAAGGCCCAATTTAATATGCAATGGCGGCATCAATATATTTTTAGGATCGACAATTGCTTCATGTTTAATATTAAATCTTCCCACTCCATACTCAGTACGTTCAGGCCAATGTTTTTGGCGATAGTGGGCGGCATCATTTCTGCTATCCCATAGGCAAAGATAACAGGAGTGTTTGGTATATCCACCTTGCATTCCAGTAAAAAAACAAACCATCTTGAAGTCTCCAATAACTTCCCACTTGTATTCCGTATATTTGATTGCAGTTAATAGCATTTTAATACTGTCATAATTTTCTTTGAGATGTATGGAATGTGCCAGTGGAATAGATGGAAATTTGTTCCCATTGTGTAGTAGAACTGCTTTTAGACTTTTTGTTGAGCTGTCGATAAAGAGGCGCCATTCATTTGTATTACAAGGAATACCAATTGCTTCAAATAAACCTTTCACGTCATAGCAAAAACAGAGTCCATCTTCCTTACTGTAGAAACAAGAAAATTCTTCATGACGCTTTCTTTGCCGAGATATTCGAACATCAGAAGTAAGTAAATTTCGTTGTTTAAGCCGCGATGCTAATAACTCTGCTTTGTCTTTTGATAGATTTAAGTCTCTTATTAAGTCATTGAGATCTTCAGAGTTGATGAGATGTGGTATTCCTGGTTCAAATTGAGGAACAAATTCGGAATGTACGGATGCAGATGAACTCGGTGTTTGAAAGCTGCCTTGAGGGAATAGTTGCTTTTCCAACACAGGTGGATCAGGTACAGGATTTTGTTCCGAATGTGGTACTGGAGCGGATGTCGATGGTAGTTCCGGATATATTGTTTTCCTTAAACGTTTCCCTTTCAGTGGTTTCACTACACAAAAATAGCAATCAGTGTCATGATTACTCGGTTCCCTCCAAATCCTCGGCACTGCGAACTTCATGGCTCTTTTCTCACCCTGGTACCAAACTATAATAAAACGTAAAGCATTTCATAACAATTTCAGTTATTATGCAATTATATATATGTAGATATATGTATATATATATGAAACAGTTAGTACAATAAAAAAGAGAAAATAAACTTACGCTCCAGAATGCTTCTGCAAGAGTTACATGAAACATGTGGAGCCCATTTTTTGTCCTGGTTTTTAACAGGTAGACCGAAGTAGGCTAGGTAGGTCTCGCAAATCCTTGTGTTTTTAGTTAAATCAAACTTTTTTTGTCTTCTTTTAATACATTCGCCACATATATAGCAAAACGAATTAGCCGCTCGTTTACAACTTCTCGAAGACATCATTCCTCTGTGATATGCAAAAACATAGTGTCGCCCACAACGAGTGACCCAAGAAACTACAGCTTCTTAAAAAAAATTTTACTTACAAAAACGCTATCAGGTAGCTGGCATGCTCTATTGCTAGGCCTGCCAATCCGTCAGTAAAAGTTTCGATGAGTTTCTTAATATGTACTTAACGAATTGCCAAATCTACCTAAAATCATGTGTATCTGGGACCTTTTATCTCCTTTTTACTGTTTCTCAGCCACATTTTTTTGGTTTTTTTTTAAGATGAGTATGTTGTGCTTTAAGTAGATCTTTTTTCGATGCATCGCTGCATCAGGTAGCTACCCGCCGCCCTCTATCGACCGAAATAGCGCGAAAGGACCTACATTAGCCTGGTGCAAAAATGCAAAATTTTCAAATCGCTATAACTTCTACAAAACCAAATATTTTTGATTCGTAATTGCATTTTTTTTATAGAATTGAACATAGAATCCGAATATATAGGGCAAAACCCATGTACAAAAAAAAATTTTTTTTGTTGACCTGTGCAATAGTCAACTTAATGTCCTCTACCAAAGAGGATAAATACCCTTCAAAAAACGCGCGTACTCTATAAATAATGTAAGGAATACTCCTTTGGGAGTATAGGACTGCACCAAATCTAATCTGTATTCATACAAAAAATGTGCTCCATTAACATTGCGATGTCCTAGGAGAGGAGTAGGTGATCCCACTCTCGCTTTGTTTGTGAGTATTCCATAGAGTACATACGTGAGAGTAGTTTCCAAAGTACTTTCACTGTTGTACTCCATGGAGCACCCAAAGTACTAAAGAGGAATTGTGTAGGAAAGAATTATCGAGTGAATTTAATTTAAAATGAAAGTAAATGAAGAGGGGCAATACAACTTTTATATTTTATACTACAAATATTCTTATGTTATTTAGCATTTGCGTGAATAAAGAAACTAATATAATACGCATACATAAAACCAGTGAGCTGTTGCATGTTATCAGAGTTGCCAAAGTGAAATTTTTATTATTAGTTATTTGCATGCAATATTTTACTTTTGGCAACTCTGTTCGATCGTCATCGTGTCGTGATCACTGTCGTTAAAAAACGAGCAATGATCGGCTGCTGGTGCTCCGCATTACAAAGGAGTATTGTTAGAGTACTCCAACATGAAGAAATGGAACACGTAATCCAACAATTTTTGCAGGGTATAACAAGAGCCATCAGTCTCCTACGAGTGGCGAGTAACTCGCTGGAGATCAAAAAATTTATGCCGAATATACTTTCTATGAGGGACATTTTAGAATTGTCTCCCATTCATCAACGCACCAAATGCAAATGTGATATTTGGAAAGAGAATTAATTAGTTAATTAAATACAGTTGGAAAAATAAACACAGATACCCCAGAAAAATATATAGAAAATATTTTATGCACATCTCGCCCAAAAAAACCAGCGACTACCTCAAAAAATCGAGCAAATGGCTACAAAGTAACGAGTGACGTCGCTTATTATATTTATCCTCTTTGCCTCTACAACAATATAGCCAGACACATGTATAGTGCAAATCGTTACGAGCACATATCCATTGGCGGATCAAATAGAAAAACGACGTTCTGCACAATAAACGAAAACGCCCCCACACGTATGGTAGGAAGCTGTCACAGTTCGCCAGATATCTCAATCGTGAGCGCAGAACTCGTAAACTGCGTCAACTGGCAGCCGATGGTAACATTGGCATCCGAACACCTGCCCATACTTATTTGCTCGAGCGTACCGCCGACTTCATCGGCACCGAAAAACGCACTTTCATAAACTTCAAAATAGGAAAGTGGGAAGAATATAAATCTTTTACAGACAACCGCTTTGCTGCCCTCCCTATCCCGACTAATGCCCGCCAAGGGGAGCGTGCCTTCCGTAAGGTCATTGAATCCGCCTCGGCACGTTTCATTCTCGCCGGGAGAATTCCCGAAATCCGACCCCACTTCCCGGCGGAGGCCGCAAATTTAGCGAGAGAACGTGACCTTTTAAGACAGCTTAATCCAGGCGACCCCCAAATAAGGGATATAAACCAACGCATCAGATTGCTTGTGGACGAACACAAGCGGGCGAAATGGGAGTAGCACCTTAGAGGTTGTAACCTCTCTACCGGTGTGGGTAAACTTTGGTCCACCGTAAAGTCCCTATCGAATCCGACTAAGCACAAAGACAAAGTTTCCATCGCCTTTGGCGACAAAGTGCTGTCGGATGCGAAAAAATGCGCGAGCGCTTTCTTCCGACAATATATAATGCATCCTACCGTCGACAAAGATAGACGGAGAGCCAATAGACACGCACATAAACACAAATTCAGCGCGTCACCAATCACCATCACCGCTAAAGAGGTTGAGGACGCCATTGGTCGCGCTAAACCATCCAAAGCAGTGGGCCCCAGACGGCATAGCCATGCCGATGCTTAAAAGCCTAGGGAAAGAACGTTTCAAATATTTAGCGCATGTCTTCAACCTGTCTCTTTCCACCTTTGTCATACCCGAGAAATGGAAAATGGCCAAGGTGGTCCCGCTACTAAAGCCTGGGAAACCAGCTAACATAGGTGAGTCGTATCGTCCGATATCTCTCCTATCGCCAGTAGCAAAGGCACTTGAAACCATTTTGCTCCCTTATTTCCAAGCAAATTTGCAGCTAGCCTCTCATCAGCATGGCTTCAGAAAACTCCATAGCACTACCACCGCGCTAAATGCCATTAGCACCCAGATAAATTGCGGTTTAAATCAATGCCCCCACCATAGAACAGTACTCGTAGCGCTAGACCTATCAAAAGCTTTTGATACGGTCAACCATGGTTCGTTACTGCAAGACCTGGAAGGGTCTACCCTTCCCTCATGTCTTAAAAGGTGGACAGCAAATTATCTGGGTGGTCGGCAGGCATCGGTGCAATTCAGAAAGGAAACATCAAAACCAAGGAGAATTAAACAAGGGGTGCCACAGGGTGGTGTCCTATCCCCACTTTTGTTTAATTTCTACATATCTAAGCTACCTTCACCACCGGAAGGAGTCACAATCGTTTCCTACGCCGATGACTGCACAATAATGGCCACAGGCCCAGGCCCAAATATCGATGCGCTATGCAATAAAATAAACGGCTACCTCCCTGACCTCTCCAGTTTTTTCGCCTCGCGAAACCTGGCATTATCACCGACTAAATCTTCCGCGACCTTATTTACAACATGGACGTCCCAAATGTCGACCATTTTGAACATCCACGTCGATGGCCCTACGCTACCGACTGTCCTACACCTCAAAATCTTGTGTGTGACGTTTGATCAGGATCTACATTTTGGTGAGCACGCAGCCGCAATTGTTCCGAGAATTCAGAGCCGTAACAAAATCCTCAAATCCCTCGCTGGCAGTACCTGGGGAAAAGATAAAGAAACGCTCATGACCACATACAAAGCAATTAGCCAGCCGATTACGTGCTACGCGTCACCCATATGGTCGCCAAGCCTAAAAATTACCCACTGGAAGAAACTACAGGCCTGCCAAAATACTGCTCTCAGAATCGCCACGGGCTGTCTTCTTATGTCCCCAGAACACCATCTGCATAATGAGGCGAGAATACTCCCCATCAGGGAGAGAAATGAGATGCTGACCAAACAGTTCCTGTTGAATACCCAGAAACCTGAACATCCCAACACCCATCTGATTGATGAACCAGCACCGCCTAGGGGCTTAAGGAGTCATCTCCGTAAGCATTTTGAGGAAATACGGCACCTGAGAACCCAACCGTATGAAGTGAAAAAACACAAGCAGGTCCTTGGTGAACTCCATAAACAGGCGTCGGACCTTTATGCCGGGAATTGCCCGGTGAATCCAGTTTTTAAAGAAAAGTATCCAACACTCGCGGAAGAGGAACGCATACTCCCCAGGGAAACGCGTGTCACTCTTGCTCAACTTCGTTCTGGATACTGTAACAGGTTAAACTCCTACCTATCCAGAATCAACCCCAACATACAAAATGTATGCCCCGCTTGCAATGTGTCCCCACATGACACCAACCATCTCTTTAATTGTAATGTGGAACCAACGCTTCTAACACCCCTTTCCTTATGGTCTACCCCTGTTGAAACGGCAAGTTTCCTTGGACTCCCGATAGAGGATTGATGAAAATTTGTGATCGGTCGCGGCTGTTAGGTGGGGCGAAGCATTGTTAAAACAACAACAACAACAACATCACATATCCATTTTTGCAAAGCAGATTTTTACCATCGAGTTCGATAAAATGCTAAAATTAAAGTGCCAACACTGCTTCGTAAGATCATCATATCTCGTGAGTCTGAATATCTCATAAACCGCCCTGAAATTAACAAATCACCCCGATCATTAAACTTTACTACTATGAAGTACCACTGCCTAGTTACTTAAGGTCATTTTTTGTATGGTATTCGCCTTTATAAAGCTCTACCACAAAAGCTCAAAGTCATACAAAATACGCTTCGCTTCAAGAATGACAAGCCAAACTACTTTCGTCAATAGAAAAGCAAAATGTGAGTGTACATTCTTCTTCTCTACTTTTTATTTACATATGTACATCCGAAGACTGCTATATTTTTTATTTTTAATGTTCAGGCTGGATGCGAGCTTGCCTAAATTTTAGGTACCTAAACTAATATTCCACTGGAACTTTGCAGCACTGCCATAATTTAGGTAAAAAGCTGTCAGAACTGTGCGAGTTAAATTGACAACCTAAATTATTTTTTATGGTAGGAAAATTATAAGAAATTTTACATTTTTTCCGTTTGCAATATTTATGCATGCACAGAGTAGGGAGCACTATGATCCGTGATAGGTAAATAACCTCTAGATAGAAACAAGAAGGTTCAGCGGTTCCGGGGAAGTTGACCACATTTTTATCAGCTGGTGGAGAGGAACATACATCATGATATTGCTTACATTCGGCATGTGAACTACATATATCTCACTAACACTTTAGGCCCACATGGCTGGTCATTGTGAGAAGATTGTGATGCGCGCTTTGATCCTCCTTTTGCAGTCTTCTAAATCCAGCATCCACCAGAAACCATTTGGAGACTCCGCAACAGCACCACACTATATTGGAAGCCCAGTCGACACACCAACTAAAGCACCAGCCATCGTCCACTGAACAATACGGTACATGCCATAGTACATGCATAAGCGCATATCGACAAAAATAAATAAAAATAAAAATCAATTTCTATTTTTTTGTTCAAGTTTGACATTTCAATTTAGGTTGAAAAGTATGCTCAAAAAAGTTCTAAATTTTTTTTGCACTGCCTTGGTGACAGTTTCCAGTGATTTAGTTTTTTTGTGTATTTAGGTAGCAATTTAGGAAAACTCGCACACAGCCTTAATGTTATTTTTCAAGTTTATTATAAGTTCAAATACTGTGAATTAAGTAAATTAAATGGCAAAACTGCATGCTAAGGCTACCCCAGCTCAGATCCATATCTTCGAATAGAGTGCACATTTAGATCGATATATAGGTCGGTATGTACGAAACAAAGATAAAAATATGTAAGGCGCGATAACCTCCGAAGAGATCTAACGCCGAGCTTCTCTTCCAATTTGCGTCGTGCTCCTCTTGATTTTCGCTACAAATTGGCCGGACGGGACCTACATGTTTTATGCCGATTCCGAACGGCATCTGCAAAGCAGATGAGTTTTCACTGAGAGCTTTTCATGGCAGAAATATACCCGGAGCGCTTGCCAAACACTGCCGAGGGGCGAACCGGCTTAGAAAAAATTTCTTCTAATTTAAAAACCTTATTTCTAATTTTTGATGTTGCTTTGCCCGGGGTGCGAACCCAGGGCATACGGTGTGGTAGGCGGAGCACGCTACCATCACACCACGGTGGCCGCCACGAAACAAAGATAGGTATTGAAATTAAAACTATGCTACATAGAAACCGTCGCCAATATCTTTAGTTTGATACCTACAATTTAAAAACACATTGTAGGGCTACCATGGCTCCACATTTAGGCGGATACCTTCTGACAAAATTAAGGTATTTAAACAAACCACCACATTTAAATACTATAATACCATTGCCAATTCGTTTTATCTCTAAATCTCAAAAAATCAGCCCAGGGTATCTCTGGTTCTTGTTTTGGTCTATATCCCGGAAACGCAAGCCAAAGTACCCTGTTTTTAAACCCTCATCAACAGCTTTCATTAAATACCCATATTGTACATAAAAATCTTAAAAATCAAGACTCCAGTAATCCACCAATACGAAGTGTAATTAATTACCTATTCGCAGACCTACCGAATATACTTAAAACATAATATATTGGTGACCTTTATCAAGCCTTTTATTCTTATATTGCAGAAACACAGCCACCCCTGGTCCGCATTTAGGCCAATGCCTCCATAAGATGTGAAATAAAAATGATCCTATTTTAATACCCCAGTCAATATATAGCGTTTGATACCCACACCGCAAAAACTCACACCCTGGTCCACATTCATGCCCATATTACGCAAACAGATTGAGATATTGGAATCAGCCCTTATCGTCAGCTATCACTAGATACCCTATTGTACACCAGAGCTGCTCAACCCCTATACTCGTACACTATAGCACTTTTGTTTTTGTTTTGTCCTGAATCATAGGCATAGATACGAATTTACACTTCAAATATAAAAAAAATTTCAACGCACTCCTGTATGCCTCAAAAATTAGTATTTGGACTAACTTTGGGTCGCCAGCAACATTGATTTTTAGACTCAGTTTTTACCACAATTCCGAAGATGTAACTCCGGTAAAAATTCAGGTATCGTAAAAAAAAATTGAAATAATTATCAACCGGTCCTGAGTAAAGTTGTGGTTCTGGATTTTAAGACTTAAGTTTATTTGATCTTGAGTATTGTGACGATAAAGCGATTTGCAATTCTATATAAAAGATGTTGAACAGCACTGGTGATATAGTTTAAAACCTATTCTCAGACTGACCGAATATTTGTACACACACAATTTTTTTAAATTCTGCTTAGCCGTTTCATGTTTTTCCACTTACGTTGTGACACAAAATTTTCATATACTTATTAGATTATTAGCCGTGTTTTTTTTACACACGTAAGCGTTTACGTCTCCGTGTAAAAAACGCTTATCCTCGCTTAGATAATGCTTAGGAGACCCATCTAGCGGCAGTGGTTAAAACTAGCTATAGCACAGGGTGTACCGGAGACACAACCCTTTGATGGCATAGTTTATAACATATACCTGAATCAGTTGCGAAGAATTGTGGACACACACCATACATAGAATTAGTGTAGAGGTGAAACATAGACACATATTTCAGTTACATCTGAGTATAATGCGTATTGAAATTTAGGTTAGGTTGAACTGGCCGGTCCATGAGGACCTCACATAGACTGATTGAGTACGTAGTGTTACCAGAAGTTCGTTTTAACGACCAAACTGAAAAACCCTATCAAAAACCAGGACCTATGTTATAAAATAACTCCGTCCTCTTGGCAAATACTAGAAGCTTCCTAGGACTTAAGCCACTTGCTGCTTCTAGATCTGACAGCTGTATTACTCCTAATAGCAAGAGTCTTAGCCTAGCAAGTGCAGGGCACGAGCAC
>JARSSU010039647.1:0-25865 GCA_029619165.1 Eurosta solidaginis | reverse complement strand
TAATATCTTTACAGTATCATAAGTAAATTATGGCAACATCCCACTGCGCAGTAAGTAGTGATACGTGCGCACAAAATGTGCTAAACACAACAGAAAATTTCAAAATGTGTGTCGTGTTCCGCCTTTTTCAATTAATTTCGCTCACTATGGATACTTCATTGTATATGCATAAGTCGCAGACAAAAAATTTCTGACTCATATCCTCCTGTGAAATTGACTGGATAGGGGCTAGATATCTGGACGATAACTCATATTCCACTGAGAGTGAAAAAGGCGAAATCGGTTGAAGCACTCGAAACGCACAGTTTTTTATACACCGTCGACCGATCTCGCTCCTAACCACATTCCGTCACTATCAGGCCAGCTTAACACGATAACTGTGAGCCAAACATCTCCGACATCATAATCTTCATCAGACTTGAGTTCACGCTACACTTATACTGAAGATCACGCTTATCGTGCGTCTATAAAAACTGCAACGCTAAATCCGACCAACCTATCACACGCCCAATGTCGTTCGTGACACATCGGACGAAACTGTATCTCAAAAACTGTCACTGCTATAGCTAAACTCCTATCCCAATACGAAAACACGTGATATACACATGGTGATATTTGAGCTTGCCGGCTTACATGACAGCAAAATATAATCTTATTTGACAACTTTAGTACCTAAATGGTGTGTGACACCTACCATACATTAAGATACAGAGATAGAATATGCAAAAAGTTATGGCAGCGAGCGCTCAATATAAAACCCTTAGCAAATACTTCAGGCAAGCGAGTTTTACATATAGTAACTAATTAGCGCATCCAACAGATGATAGGTTCTGTAGTGTCACACCTGCGTCCACATTACCACTATCGCATATCTCGGAACCGCCTTCACATATACACAAACTCACCACCCCACTCACCTTTGAAACACAGCCTAACTCACACTCAATTTAATTGCATACCCATAGACACAGTACACACACACATTACTAGATGATCACCCACCTGGCACTCTCCACCTTATTATGGCCCTCGATAATATCGCCCCAAAGACGACTCCTACCTATAAAAACTAAGACTGCCCCACACGCCCTTATTAGAAATCACTCTATCTCAACACCTCTTCACTTGATACCCATACTCGTACAAACATATTCTAGAGTCACGCACCTGGTCCACCTTTATGCGATATCTCGTAAAAGGCAACCACCTATAGAACTACACAGCCACCCCCTTTTTAAAAAAGACTCCATTAACACCTTTCACATGTATACCCATATCGTACAAACACAGTCTAGAGTCACCCCTGGTCCACCTTTATGGCGATATCTCGAAAAGGCGACCACCTATACAACCTACCAACCACTCCTTTTAAAACCCACATTATACCCTTTATTTGATACCGATATTTACAACACATTCTAGAGCCACCTTTATGGCGATATCTCGAAAAGGCGTAACCACCTATACAACTACAGCTCCACTGGCCTTCTGAATATACTCATTAACACCTTTCGTTTGATACCCATATGCTAACAAACGACATTCTAGGAGTCACACCTGGTCACCTGTATCGGCGATATCTCGAAAAGGCGCTCCACCTATAGAACTAGGCCCACTCTCTTTAAAATACTCATTAACACCTTTCGTTTGATACCCATATTGTACAAAACGCATTCTAGCATTCACCCCTGGTCACCTTTATAGCCGATATCTCGAAAAGGCAAACACCTATACAACTACCACCACTCCTTTTAAATACCCTCATTAATACCTTTAATTTGATACCCATATCGTACAACACATCCTAGAGTCACCACTGTTCCACACTTTATAGCGATATCCTCGAAAAGGCGATACGTGACCTATAGAACTAGGCCCCACGCCCTTTTAAATACTCATTAATACCTTTCGTTTGATACCCATATTGTACAACACATTCTAGATGTCACCTTGTCCACCTTTATGGCGATATCTCGAAAAGGCGTTCAACTATAGAACTAAGGCCCATCCTTTTAAAATGTTCATTAAACACTTTCGTTCTGTACCCATATCGTACAAAACAAATTCTAGGGTCCTCCTGCGATCCCTTTATGGTGGCATATCTCGAAACGGCGTCCACTATGGAACTAAGGATCACTCCCTTTTAAAATACTCATTAACACCTTTATATTGATACACATGTCTATACAAACACATTCCAGAGGTTACCCTCGTTCATTTTCCTAAATGGTTATTTTTCCCTTATGTTGTCACCAATAGCTCTCAACGATTATGTAATGTTCGGTTACACCGAACTTAACCTTCCTTACTTGTAATATATATTATGTTTAATAAGGACTACTATTCTATTGTGTATAGTATTGTATGAATTCACAAAAAATAACAATATAAGAAACAAAAATAAAGAATGAATCTGATTCAAAAAATTAAAACAGATAGATTATGCATGTATATTTAAATGCAAAAATTCCGATAAAGCCACTTAAAGCGCTTGTTATTGCGTTCATTTTTAAATGTCATATTGGTAGTATGGTTCCATAATTTTATAGCACTGACAAGATGTCTGGAAAATGTAAGATACTTGTAGCGTGGAACAATAAGATTGCCAGTTCTGTCGGATTTTGAAAAACGTAATTTCTAAAGAGGTATTCCGGTTGCCTTTTATGGATAAATCGCTGCAGGAACCCCAAATTGCGATAATTTCAGAAAGCTAACGAGACTGCAATTAAGTATCTTGGAGGAAAACTCTGATATATATGCATCAAATTTCCGCCTAGAAAAAATATATCGAGCGCAGCACTGTTTAAAGCACTAGACTGCAGCTTTTTCAGTGACGTCACTCTCAATATGCCGAAACAGATCCCTCCAATAGGATATCAGTGTAACTATAGAGAGATCTCATCAATTTCAATTTCATATAATTGGATTAGATCTGCTGAATGCCACAACTTTACTTAGAAGCGTAATTTTTTTAAAGTATAGTTTACATGGTCCTGCATCCAATGTATGAGTTCACTTAAATCCAAAGACTTGTAACCACAGACTCATAATTAATATCGCAAGCCTTGCAAGGATAAAGTAGGCATGTCGTTAACGAGCTGCCGGAATACGCCAAACCATAGCCTTGGTCTTAGAAGCATTTATGAAGATATGGCAATATATTAAATCTAATGCTTTTCAAGACCTAGCTATGTGTTGGGCGTATTCCGAGAGCTCGTTACGACATTGCCTACTTTATCCTTGCAAGCCAGTTTTTACGCAACATCAGAATTAAAATAGAAAAAGTTGATGGTTCCATATGCATGCATTCAAACAGGTCGATTGCAGCATTTTTCTTTGCCACAACGGGCAAAAATTTCGCTCAATTGTGTGTACGTACGGCATACGTACGTACGTTACACACGTCGGTGGGAACTACGGCTTAATTATCACGTATATCAATCTACTGCACAAAGAGCTTGTTTTTACTTGAACCATTTTGTTAGTTCAATAAGCCTGTTCATGCCATTTATGGAGCATTATAATATCTTTCGGTACCTCAATATTTCCAGGGTGAACATTCGTCGAGGAAATAGGTCAGCGTTTACTCACAACCTTCTTGGTTGCACCTCCTGCACATTCTATTCGTTCTGCGTATGGGAACAGGAGTCGCCTCTCGGGTAGGTGAGGTTGAAATTGGGTTGGATATATAGCTTTATTGCGCTGGAAACCACTTGTAAGGGTTGCTCTACACAATACCTTGAATCAATTTGGTATTTTAGGTCGCCTCTTACGACAGGTAAACCTGCGGTGTATATCTAAGCCCCCTATCCCGCTGGCGGGAGGGCCCTGCTTGAAATAGATACAAGCCGAATTTGAGGATTGAGAGTGCGATTTCAAGCTGTTCGTATAAGACCGCTGCACCAACACCGTAGTCGATTTCAGACCCGTCAGTTAATAGTGAGATGATACCCTCCTTGCACCCCATATCGCTGACCAAACCGTTCTCGAAGATGTCCTCACCTTAAAGTCCTTGTCAGCAAAAAGGATGAGGGCGGCCGCGGGAAAGACCAGGTGGAAAAGGATATAAAATTGCCTTGGTGTGGCCAATTGGTGGAACTTAAACCCAACACGAAGAAGAGACTGGCGCGCCTTGTTAGGACGGCCATAACCATTTAAACGGCTAAGCTAATTAAGTAAGTAAGTAACCAGTATATAAACTAAAGAAATCAGTAAAAAGGTAGAAATTCTAAATTAATAGAAAGTTAGAGAAATTTTAAAGTTTAATTCTAGAACCAAATTAGCAAAGGATGAAATAGCAGTGCTCTGTTGTTAGATTATAGGACGCCGTTTTTTCTCCACAGTGTATATGCGATTGTCCATGCAAGAGACTAGTTGGGGACGCGTTTGCTAAGTAATAAAAGCAAAAAAAGCTCTACACACGCAGAATTTATAAATGCAAACAAGCATTTTAAGCTGAAAAATTGGAGCAAGTTAAATTTAGATTTTTAACCTACAGCAGTGTTGTTACTAATTGTACGCACTAATAGAGAGAAACAAATAAAAAACAAAACACGCTCCAAAAAATTTAGAATAAATAAAGAAAGCATGTAAGAAGTTTAAGTCCAGGTGAACTGAATATTATATACAAATTGAAATGCTGTTGTTGTTTGTTTCGTGGTGCTTAATAGTGTTACAAGGCTGCGCAATAATCCATATACATATGGATCTATTCTGAACTAATTTTTCTTCGAGTTATGGCTCCTGAAACATAGAAAAAAAGTTTTTCCTTTTTTGTGTTACAAATCCACTTGGGAAATGAAATACCATTGATACAAAGCTCTTTTTTGTAAAGATATAACTTATTTTATTCATCCACGAACCTTTTAAAAATCTTTTATATAAAAATGGGCGTGGTCCTTAACCGATTTCGTTAAGTTTTCTTCAAAACCATTTGTTCTAGTAAAGGCAACCTCTCTGCCGAATTTGTTATGATAGGTTTAAACGATTTTTGATTTATGATTAATAATATTTGTAAAATGATTTTAAAACAAGTGGGCGGTTCCACGACCATTTTAAAAAGTGTTTCAATTTTGTGCCAAGAGTCTCAATATCAGTCCACGCGTCAAATTTAAACATTCTAGGTGTATTATTTATTAAATAATCATGTTTTTTGTGTTTTCTAAAATGTTATATATAAAAAAGTGGGCGTCGTTATCATCCAATTTCGCTCATTTTCAATACAGACAGACGGACGGACGGACATGTATTAATAAAATTTTTTTTTCGATGACTGATGATTTTGATATATGGAAGTCTACATCTATCTCGATTCCTTATACCTGTAAAACCAACCGTTAACCAATCAAAGTTATAATACCCTGTGTACAAGTACAGCTGGGTATAAAAATGACTAGTACAGGTACATGGAAAAATAAAAAAAGTCGGCATGCGATTCGATAAGGAAAGAGGTTAGAAAAAAAGAGAGAGACACGTGGAAGGATTTATGAATGGCTTGAAACAGTCTTGGAGTATTGCATTAAAACTGAACCAAGTTACGTTCTCTTGGAGAACAGCCCGAGTCGTTCAGCTTCCATATTTCTGGACCTGCAACTAGCGTTAGAGACACAGTTTGAAGATGCTCGTTAGGCAGCTGATATAGATGCCCTGCCCTTTTTTATAGTTCCTTCAAACGGTGATTATGGACCTCGATTTATTAACGCACCTTTCCACGGAATATAGCATAGTTCTCTCTATTGAAGTCAGCGAAGAAGCTCACGCAGCTTTTAAGGTGCGACAAAGCACTGCTGCCAAAGACAATTCATTCCAACCGAAATAATTTTCAGTAATATGAGCAGTTCCTGGAAACTATAAATATAATTACTCTTGTTTCCTGACACTTTTGTGTGGTGGTACCGTGCTCCGGCTACCACATTGAAAGTCCTGAGCTCTTAGTGAAAATGTATCTGCCATGCAGCTGCTGCAAAATTAAAAGGATCATGGCGCGAAATGAAAGCGTAGATCGGCCTAAATCTCATCAAAGGTAAACAGCGTCAAGTATACAATTTTTTTTTGCTTCGAGGTATAAGTGGTTTTCTTATACGGGCTCAATAAAGTTTTGTTGAAATAGTCGTCAAATAAGAAAGCTTTACATTGACTGACTGTGCCTACTAGTGTTACCAGAGTTCGTTTGAGGACCCATTTAACTACCAAATAACTCCGTCTTTTTGAAAAAAATAGAAGTTCGACTACACATAAACAAAATAAATGTAAGGCGCGATAACCTCCCTTCCTACAAATTGGCGGGGCAGGATCTTCTTGTTTTATGCCGACTCCGAACGGCATCTGCAAGGCAGATGACTTTTCACTGAAATCTTTTCATGGCAGATATACAGTCGGAGTGCTTGCCAAACACTGCCGAGGGCAACCCCGCTTAGAAAAATTTTCTTCTAATTGAAAACTTTTTTCTAAAATTTTGATGTTGCTAGGTGGAGCACGCTACCATCACACCACGGTGGCCGCCACAGCGACCTCGAAATTTGATAACTCTACCGCTCCTACTAACTGAGCGAGGGCAGGGCACGTAGCCAGTCAATTTAACGGCATTTTACAATCCCACTTAATTAAACAATGGTAGCGATTAGCTTGATGCGCCTCCCATCAGCTCCCATGTTACATATTTCTACCTTTCGACAGAAATCTGCCCATTGACACAGTTCCCTAGCATAGCACACTAGTCAGGTGCTGTCTCTTAACTTTATTCTCTTCTTGTAGAGGACAACCAAAGTCGCAGCGTTAGCTTTCTTCGTCATTTCTTGGTATACGACGACTGCTTCTCTCTCTTCTTTTTTTTGCTCTGTCTTGAATATTTAAAGATGTAACTTTTTATCACTGCGGCTAGTTTGCCTCGCCGTTCTGGGACATTTTTCTCACAGTTCTAGGCATTCTCTCTTCTCCTTTCGCCTCTTCAAAGAAGTCTTGTCACTTTCCACCGATAACTAACTCTTCTGGGAATTCCCCCGGGCCCAGGGTTTCTCAGGGGGCCCGAGATTTAGAGGTACTAAGACATTTTTTAATTCAGTAGCCTTTAGTTGTGCCATGTGCAAATTTTAAACCGAATTTCAAAAGCAACGAATATTGATAATGATTTTTTGCCTGGGTGTGAGGAGACAATAAAAACATCAAACAAAAATATATGTTTGCATGAATCCGAAATCGTAAAGTTTTCGTGGTGACACTGATGAAGGTCCATCTTCAAAAGTCTTCCAACAATACCACCAACTCTATATCAAGGTCCAGATTATTTAAAGGCTTCGATATCGGTACCGTGAATAATGAGTTTTTGCGATCTGAAGAAGTCAACGAAATAATTCGTCGAGGTCATCAAAAGTGTCCTGTTATTTTTCCACGTGATTGTCATGACAAGGAATTTCCTACCTCGTTGTTAAACCGAATCTTGTCAAATGGAGAGAAAGTAATATACTGCTAATCACTGAACAGCTAATTACTGAAACTCAAATGTGGAAAGAAATTTTATATAGAACTAGCTTTATCCGGCGTACGTTGTAACGCCTGAGATCGAATGAATGTTTTGAAATTTTTTCTGTTTTGTACTTTAGTTTATTGTTGTGTAAATTGAATCGAATTATGTACGCATATTTGGTGAAATTTTCATTTAAACCATTTTATTATTGTATCTTATTGTAATGTAAATGGGTACACAATATTTTTGGTTTTTTCGTTCGGTGCAAAGATAAACAAATTTTTTGGCATTCCAACTCTAGAGCACGCAACCTAAGCATGATTGGTGGCCATGGGAAAAGCACGGACTCTGTAAATGTAATCCTGCAACATTAAGCGATTGTCCTTCGTTGCTTCGATTACATTCGGCATTAATTTCTTAGCGCAAAGTCTGGTTCCATTGCACAATTTTGGTGGGTCTAAATTTCGAAGAAGCATGATTGGTGGTTCTAAAGAGTTTAGAAATTCAATTGGAAAATTCACAATTTGATTTTCATCTGTAACTGTGTCGATAGATTTATATTTCGTCAATTCACCAGGAATTTGGGTTTGAATGCGATCATTGATTTTGTTAACATGATCATTTTTGGGACCTAAGATTGCTCGTTCGCATAGCCAAAAAAATTCAATTTAAAATTCTTAATTCTGAATATGAAAAACCTTCGTCTTGATCGAAGAAACCTACAGCCAAAATTTGGTGATGATTGAAGAGTGGGAAATACGTTTCCATAGGAATTTGATTTCGATATATATAGATGTAGATATACGGAAGCTAACACATTTTTTTAACGGCGGCAGATTACTAAAGCTCCAAAAGGAATAACAGCCAAACTCTACAATGCAGTCAAGCTTTAGGTACTAAAATAATCTAAGTTTGTACGGCAGCCATAGTTTCTGAAAAACCTCATTTGTAGGGAAGGTGCCACGCCCCTTTTTTGCCAATTCCACATTTTACTTGAGGCGTTAGGACTTAACCTCATATAGCTCTTTACCAATTTTCATTATCCTACCATTACTACATCCAGAGATATGCAGTATGATATATTCCATTTGTATGGGAGGTGCCACGCCCACTTTTTCCTAATTCCACATTCTCTTGGTGGTGTTAGGAATTCACTTCATATAAATCCTTACTGAAATTCAATGTTCTGGCATGTATACATTCAGAGTTATGAGTACCAAAGATTTCATTTGTATGGGAGGTGCCACGCCCCTTTTATATATATCGAAATTACTTTTAGCCTAAAACATTATAGTTGATCGAAATTGAAGTGTCGGAAATATGTTTTCATACCGAACACACACATACAGAATTTGATTTTTATACTCAAATGAGCAGAGCTCACAGAGTATATTAAGTTTGATTGCATAACGGTTGGTTGTACAGGTATAAAGGAATCGAGATAGATATAGACTTCCATATATCAAAATCATCAGGATCGAAAAAAAATTTGATTGAGCCATGTCCGTCCGTCCGTTAACACGATAACTTGAGTAAATTTTGAGGTATCTTGATGAAATATGGTATGTAGGTTCCTCAGCACTCATCTCAGATCGCTATTTAAAATGAACGATATCGGACTATAACCACGCCCACTTTTTCGATATCGAAAATTTTCTAAAACCGAAAAAGAGCATAATTCATTACCAAAGACAGATAAAGCGATGAAATTTGGTAGGTGAGTTGAACTTATGACGCAGAATTGAAAATTAGTAAATTTTGGACAATGGGCGTGGCACCGCCAACTTTTAAAAGAAGGTAATTTAAAAGTTTTGCAAGCTGTAATTTCGCAGTCGTTGAAGATATCATGATGAAATTTGGCAGGAACGTTACTCCTATTACTGTATGTACGCTTAATAAAAATTAGCAAAATCGGAGAAGGACCACGACCACTTTAAAAAAAAATTTTTTTAAGTAAAATTTTAACAAAAAATTTAATATCTTTACAGTATATAAGTAAATTATATCAACATTCAACTCCAGTAATGATATGTTGCAACAAAATACAAAAATAAAAGAAAATTTTCAAAATGGGCGTGGCTCTGCCTCTTTTCATTTAATTTGTCTAGGATACTTTTAATGCCATAAGTCGAACAAAAATTTACCAATCCTTTTGAAATTTGGTAGGAGGCATAGATTTTATGACGGTAACTGTTTTCTGTGAAAATGGGCGAAATCGGTTGAAGCCACGCCCAGTTTTTACACACGGTCGTCCGTCGTGTCCTTCCGCATGGCCGTTAACACGATAACTACAGCAAAAATCGACACATCTTTACTGAACTTAGTTCACGTACTTATCTGAACACGCACTTTATCTTGGTATAAAAAATGAACGAAATCCGACTATGACCACGCCACTTTTCGATATCCAAAATTACGAAAAATGAAAAAATGCCATAATTCTATACCAAATACGAAAAAAGGGATGGAACATGGTAATTGGATTGGTTTATTGACGCGAAATATAACTTTGGAAAAACTTTGTAAAATGGTTGTGACACCTACCATATTAAGTGGAAGAAAATGAAAAGTTCTGCAGGGCGAAATAAAAAACCCTTTGAAATCTTTGCAGGTGTTTACATATATAAATAAATTAGCGGTATCCAGCAGATGATGTTCTGGGTCAACCTGGTCCACATTTTGGCCGATATCTGGAAAATGCCTTCACATATACAACTACCAACACTCCCTTTAAAAACTCTCATTAATACCTTTTAATTTGATACATATCGTACAAACACATTCTAGAGTCACCCCTGGTCCAACTTATGGCTGATCTATCCCGAAAAGACCGTCCACCTATAAAAACTAGAGCCCCACACCGTGGTTGGGGTAAATTTGGGGAGGTGGTAAATTGGTGGGTTGAGGAAGCATTTTTGTTGGAAGTTAGGTGTGTGGAAAAATCACACACAAGTATAAAGCTAACCTGAAAAGAAACCGGAGAAAAAGATAGGAAGTACAAGAAGCCAGAAAAAAGGGCGGAGGGTTGGAAGGGTGATAGATTGATGTGAGAATTGGCACCCTTTAGGTGTCCCAGTCTCTGAGTTCATTCTTCTCTTCGTCTTCATTTTTATCTCGTCTTTATCATCTTGTCTCTTTCTTGTTTATTTCTTTGCGTTACTTGGCGTGTCCTGTAGCTGTTTTTCCACTGTGCTTCTTTACTTTGGGTTCTTGCTCTTTCTTTCTCCTTCGGTTCTTCCCAGGTGATGTGGCTAACAAAAATTACCCTAAATAACTTATATACGACGCTAAAGAAATAAAGGGGGAAATGGGGCAGTACGAGCTTTACCACAGCAGAGATATGAACAAAATTGTGGCGAAATGATACGCAACACAAATAAAAAAGAGGCAAAGGGCCATAAAAAAAGGTAGAAACCAGGTAAAAATGACAAAAGAGAGAAACCTCACAAGAACGGAGGTTGGGGCAAAACAGTTAGGAGGAGAACTCGTTGGTCTTCCCTTCCTTTTTGGTGTGGCAACGAACGTAAGTAATGGGTTGTCCCCCTCTAATTAAAACGCTAAGAAGGAAAGTGGATGGAAACTGGTGGAAGGTAGGTAACGTTTTTGCAGAAAGGAAAGGACGGGGTCTAAAAAATCGCTCTTTTATAATGGTAGGAAGAAAAAAAAGGGGGGGGTGGGGAAGGGTTTAGTGAAAAAAAAAAAAAAAAAAAAAATAAATAAGAAGGGGGAAGGGACGCTTTTAAAATAAAAAAAAAAAAATAGAAAAGAACCCACCAAGCATAATAAAAGAGGAAGAAGAGACCCGGGAAAAAAAAAAATCGCTTTAGACCCTCAAATAATAAAAAAAATTTAACAAAATAATAAAATAATAAATATATCACTCATGACTCCCACAAATTATATCTATCTGTAATCTGTCTTCTGCGGTCTGAACCACCTAGTAAATTTGATGTAGATTGTTTCCGGGTTCGAGGCCTTAAAAAATTATGAAAACCCAGCAGAATACAAGCTCAAAGAGTAAATCCTTACCCTGTCATCTTACACTCCATCACTTTTCAACTTGTTGGATGGACATGGGAATATGGATAAAAAATAATCACCACAAACAAAAACCAAAGGTCTATTAAACGCTCTACTATTTATAAAAAAATTAATAAATCCGAAGAAAAGATCAAAAAAAAAAAAAATAGCCGCGTTCCACCCACCCCGCATAGCGGGCTGGTTCCAATAAGCTAAATAACAATTTATAAAATTCAGAAAAACGTGGAACCAAGTATCCATAATGAGTAGCTCTGGACTGCCCCAATCCGGAAAAAAACGATGATTTGAAACGGATTTTTCTAGAAAAAAACATGGTTTTTTTCCATTTTTGTTTTCCCACTATTTTTCTTCAAGGTTAACACTACTTACTTGGCTCTCCTTCCCCGTGATGTGAGATTTGTAGAGAGTGGTTGTTAGGTTTGGTTGTTGAATACCCACTGTGACTACTGCCTATAAACCATGATTATTATGTAGAAAATTGGATTTTGATTAGTTCGCAAAAAGTACGAGTAGAAGACGGTGTAAAATGTAATCTAAATCCAAAACTCACTCACATATACTCTAAATGTCAACAAAAATTACCAACACAATTATATTAAGGTTGTTTTATATTAGGTGGTTGCTAATGAAGGGTTGGTTGTTATAAATTGGATTATATTGGAGCGCTGTGAATTTGTTGCCGATCGGCTGAGCTGCTTAGAGCTTGTTTGCGAAGTAACACGGTAACAGCAGAGGGTAAAGATGTAAAACGACACAGTGTTAACATTAACTCCCACTTCCCAAAAGCCTTCAAGCTAACCCCCCTTCGACAATTCCGCTTCCCTTTTAGGGCGAGATACAAACATTTTTTTTTTTCGAAAGGTTCAGTTTATTTAATATAGGAGATGAAATCGTTTTTTTAAATAAAATTTAAAATTTTTTAAAAAAAAAAATTTTTTCTAAAAAATTTTCGAAAAGAACTGTGATTTTATTTTTAATTTTTTTAAATTGTTAAAAATCTAAATATATTTTGTATGCCAATCTTTTTTTTTTAGCTGTTGGTTCAGGCTTTATTATAGATATAAATTTTCAGGTGCGTGGGGTTTTTGAAATTATTTTTAAAAATTAATAAATTAATTATATTAAATATAAATATATCTAATTATATTGTATAAGAAATTATAATTACTAAAAAATTTAAAAATCATAAAAAAAATTGAAAATATTATTTTTAATATAAAAAAATCATAGAAATAGAACAATAAAAAATACCGGCGTCCTCTTTTTTTTGTTAGTTTGCAAACAATGAAAAATTTAATGTAAACGAACGCCTGGGGCCATATGCATTTTTTTCTCTGGCTACCATTTTATTATTTTTATATTTTATTTTATATAAATAGTATTTGGCTCTGCCCCCAGCTGTAGGGCTGAAAAAATAGTTAGTGTGCGAATAAAAAACATTAAATTCCTTACATAAATACTATCATACTTACAGTTTACTCCCCCACCTCACGACTTAAAATGGGACAGTCAACAAATTTTCTTGAGATTGTCGTCAAGTATGGCATGAGACCCTCAGTACTCTTTCTCCAGTATAAATATCCATAATTACAAGAAATTAATATAGTTACGGCGGTGGGTTGGGAGGTTACCAAACCGCCGTAAAAACCAAAAAATACACAAAAAAAAACGGCCAGAAAAAGACAAAAAAAAAACACAAACAAAACAAAACCAACAAACAAAAGTAGTAAAAGAACAAACAAAAAAAATGACTAGACAAAACCAAAAACAAAACCACGTACCCTACTTTACGAAAAAAAACGCCAAAAAATAACAGAAAAAACTACACACGCAAAAACCAAAAAAAAAAAAACAGGACAACCAACCCCGTCAAACCCCAACGCTCGCGCTTCGGCTCTGGGGCCGCAACCACGCGTGGGGGTTTGGGGGACGCCGGGTTGACCGGGTTGTGGTCGCTTGTTTGAAGCAGTTCACTGTACTCTCAAAACACCAACGGGTGGGGGGGGTGGTGCTAAAATAAGCAGACAATCTATTCCCCCCCTATGGTCTTGTGGACAACTTCAAAAAGCACAAAGGCATACAGAACAGCACAACCCTGGGGAAAAAACACCTTAAATAACTACTAATAAAATAACTGGGAAAGAAAGGCAGTTCAGATAACAACTTCTGGATTGACATTGTCCATGGCAATGGACAGAGAGACGTCTAAATTGTTTTTATTATTATCTATTTAACCAATAACAAGTAAAACTCTACATTAACTATGATACACTACTACCATCACATGTACCACAACAGTACGGAGTAAACCCCACTCAACCAGACACAAGATTATTCCAAACAGAGTGACCTAACACTAACATACCTTAACCTGGGTACTAAGACGAGAGGGGGAACATACACACCCTGTAGTCCTATTTAGTCTACAACTAAACTCAACCTAAAAATAGTAAAATAAAAAATCGACACGCCCCGGTTCAACATTCTCTACTCCTGCGGTGGCCCTCTCCTGTTCTTCTCTGCGCTCCTCTTCCTCTTCCTCCTTCTCGCGTCGCATCAGGTATGGCAAGCTTTTTTTTTTTTATTTCTTTCTTTTTTTTCTCTTTTTTTTTTTCATTCCTTTTTTTTTTCTTCTTTTTTTTTTTTGTTTCTCTTCTTTTTTTCCTTTCCCTCTAAATAAATAAAATAATAAAAAAAAAAAAATCTCCTGTTTCCGTTCGCGCGGTAACTTAAACGGCAATTTGGGAGCACACCCGAAGCAACACCAAAGCCAACACACAACACAAACATCAACACCGCCACATGTCTCCTCTCTGCTGTAAAACAGCGGGTACATGAAGCCTTAGGGCTTTTAGTCGCTACACGATGTCCACATACGGTCGAAAGCTCATACAGCTCGTCACAAAACTGCGAAACGCGCGGTTGAACCACGGGACAGTAATAAGAGTATGCGAGTACTACAATGACTAATTCGTTTCTCATACACTACTATTATTCCGATCCGCATACATGAGGACGTGCATGACGAAGTGACTATACAGTGTGATTTTTGCTTTTTACGCAGTCCAAAGTAGCTTTGTGTTGCATTTCTAAGCTGACAGTGTTTTCTCGTGTTAGTCCTAGTCAAAGATCGACGAATTTATATCGCCCAACAGCGTCCATGACAAGTACAAACATGTACAAGTACTACGTCAATTCCTTATTCCTCCAAATACAATTTTGTTTCATCTCTTAATCGATGGGGACAGACGGAGAATCCCGGAAATTGTCGGACTTATCTATGCGGTTTCTTAGTAAGAAGTAAGAAAGGTATTTGCCAAGACTGCATAAGTTTGTTCAGTAACTAAAATCAGACAGCAACATCGCATGCATCTTTTCTGCATGCCGTTCAAGATGCTGACTGACGCTCACGTGCACTGAGTATTTGTTAGATGAGCATACGATTCTGGTCGAAATCTCGCTTGGGTCGAGAAGAATCATAAGCTCCAGATAATAGCTGCCAATGCAGTGATTCAATTAAATGTCGAGAAGGGCGCGAGCTTTCGAGATTGGAGAATCTGCGGGAGCCGATACACTCGCGGTACAGATACGCTAGAACTCTTGTAGCAGCTGTTAAGGAAACTGATATCTAATGTATGTGTAACTGTCGGTAAGTACAATAAAGACATGTAAATTCTGTTGTGATTTATCTCCGAGGAGCTCTCTCTACTACATCACGTCGCCTACCTTTTTATTATTCCTACAAATTGGCGATAGAAAATGTTGTACGCGGACTCCGAATGCAGCTGGAAGGCTAAATGATGTTCATGAGAATCTTTTATGGCAGAAATACACGCGAAGTGTTGCTAACAATGCTAGGAGAGCCGACCGCTGCTTAGAAGAACCTTAGCTAATGAAAAAGAATTGTTTCTAATGATTTGATGTGGCTTTGCTCAGGACTTGATAGCAGGACCTTCGGTGTGGTAGGCGGTGCATGCTACAAAACACCACCACGGCGGCAATGTTAAAAATAAGAGAGAGGCTTATGAACAAACTTACGGGACACACATTTTAAATATAAAATATTGAGAAAGGAGCGAAAAAAGCAACCCATTTCAACTGGGTGACTGTATCCAATTACTGTACACGAGCTATGACACATCGCGCGTCCAATAAAGATGTCAAAAATTTGAAACGTGAGCTCAGAAGACAAACAAAAGACATCCAGTGCTACACCGACAACCGTTCTATCTATCGCGCTTGGGATAGCTGGATGGGAATTCTGGTTATTGTCACAGTTGGTATGATTCTTTGCGGCGTGGTTGTAATCAAGACCGGCATCTAATCGAAAGCTTTCAAAGCGCGACAGTAGATCGCTATTGTGCGTAGAAAATCAAATAAATTGTATATATGTACATCTGCCTTGCTATTTGCTACAAAAGTTCTAAGCTTCATTTACAACTCATCCCAAGGTAAAGTTTTTTGTGACTCTAATTTCTCTTGCAGTCTAAAATATTTTTGTGCGAAATTGTAAGTACGCAAATGTTGAGGTGTGTGTATTATAAAAACCGTTGAGAAGTCACCTAAATGGAGATCACATTGAAGATCACCTGATAAATTTTATGGACTTTTTTCACCAAATGTGAGGAAGATTCTACTTCATCTATCGCCCAATGCTAAATACCAAAATATGGGATATTGTTCTATCAGGGCCAAAGCATTACAGAAAAGAGGAAACGGATGTATGGATGATGCTTGGAGTCATTGGCTTGGTGCGCGAAACGCTGCTTCTTTGTATATGAAGTCTTTGTCCGACCGACCAAGATTATAGGCAGGCCTTATTTTTGGTAACATATTCAGCCGTAGCTTATATTGTCGAACAAGTTTTGAAGTAGTTTGAAGATTAGCCAAAGACATTAGTTCAACCGGCCCTGTCACTACAGAGGCCTAAAATCCTGCCTCTGCACCGATTTTCCACTGAATAGCTTGATCTGGAAGTCTAAGCAGAGAATAAAAAAGAAGTATACTTCCCGTGGCCTTAAAAAACAACTCAACGTCTGACACAAATTTAGGTTTAGGGTCGTCACATATGTGTGACGTCGGGATTGGTATCGAGATTAAGCAAATACTGTGCCTCAGGGAACTCAATATCAAAGAATTTTATCAGTAAGGCATTGAAAAGAGAGAGATGACTCTATGCCAGATCACATCCTTCCTCTTTATCCTTCATTCAATCTAAATGGCCTATCCACACATACATTTTGAAAGGGACGGTAGCTACAGCAGGAATTTAAAGGGGCCGAAGGATTTAATGTATAGCCCGTTGGCCTACAAATTTCCTTTATACTGTCGCAGAAATTCTTCCATTTGGTCTTTTTTACTGTCTTCTTGCAGATCCGGCTAAAAATACTCCGGATGTTGGATAAAAACGGCAGGAGTGTTTAAAAACAGCGTAACAACACTGCATTTGTTCACCTACTGCCTCGTGAAACTCTAGCGATGGATTGAGGCCACGTAGAGAAGCTGACTCGTCTTCGCAATATATGTATGTGCGCCGTCAGCAGCTCTTACAATCAAGCATAACCTTCAAGCTGATGTCACTACAGAAATTCACATATGTTTTTAGGAAACCGAATAATGTCTTCGTCTTAGCAATATCTTCGATTGTAAGTCGCTCATCATATCCCCCTCTCTGGTATATGGCTGAAATCAGGGACGGTGTCGAGGGAGGATAAGACGGCCACGGAGTGTTCGAGAGAAAAGCATTTCGGAAGATTTATAGTCGTGCCCGTGATGCGACGGCGAGTTCGGAAGGAAGTTTAATGATGAGCTGTATGAATATAGTGCAACGAATAAAAGCCCCAGGCTTCGTGGCTAGGCTTTGTTATGCATGCAACACGAATACGCTCCGGTCAAACAATCATTTCAACCAACACCCGTAATTGGAAACAGAGGATAAGGGAGTTCACGGGGTGCCAGCGCAATTTAAAGTTCTCCAACCCATTTATCAACCTCACCTATCCGTGGCGAATCCTGTTACTAGGCTCTGGCGACCCTAAGTTCTTCATTCATGGATGTAGTGGGGTGGGGGTCGGGACAAACAAGAAGATTCAATGTGGTCATACTAAATCGTTCCCGAGATGGTCGGGCTTGTAGCTTAATGGTGCTTGTTAGCGGAACTTACCGTATCTACATATATCCGGCAAAGGACGTCAACATCGATAATACTCCCAAAAAACTCCCCTCGGAATCAGTTCCCAAAGAACTCCAAGAAGTTAGATTTCGTATCAGCACTAACTTTAGGTGAGCTTACAAATTAAATGAGGTTATGTCTGCAGCACTTCGGCTACACAGTGAGGCGAATATACTCCCTGTGAGTATTTAAATGCCGAGCAAACAGTTTCTGTTAAATACCCAGAAACTCAACAGACATCTGTTTGAAAAGTTCCGCCTCCCAGGCATTTAAAATGTCATCTCCGTGAGCAATATGAAGAAACTCGCACTCAAAATGCCAGCCGTTTGAAGAAATGGAGCACAAAAAGAAAAGTCGGCAAGCTACTATTCTAAAAATAACCCGTTCCCAAAGATCAATACCCTAAAATCGCAGTACTCAACTTCCCCAAGCAGACGCGCTTCACACTGGCTCAATTTCGATCTGGATATAGTAATAGGTTAAACTTTTACTTATCGAGAACCAACCCCGACATACCCAATGTATGTCATGCTTGTAAGATGTCCCCACATGACTTCAACCATCTTTTCAATTGCAATTATAACCAACACCTCCAACACCCTTATATCTTTGGTCCGACCCTGTTGAAACAGCAAGCGTCTATGTACTCCCATTAGCGGATATTGATCACAATTTGAATGTGATCGCACCTATTGCATGGGGCAAAACACTGTTACAACGACAACAATGGGAGTTTACTCAAGTTTTCCTTTAGGCTACAGACTCGTAAACACATGTGTTTGCCTTCAGTTCGGGCCTGATGCTTACGATATCTGCGTTATAAAATTGAGATAATGGAGGGTAGGAAAAAGTGTTCTTAATAAAATACTCGGTCTGATCATATCTATTGTTGGGACTGGAAATCAGATGCTAGCCTGCATTACCTTGTTTCTCATGAAGGCTGTTGGATTGAACTGACTGCCCGAGCTGCTTTGGAGTGGTGCAGTTAATTCACAGGATCTATATCATCATTATAGGTCACTTGCTGAGCCTTTGTTCATTGTTACCATTTCATTGCGTTGGTGGTAGCTGTAGCTGTACCGTCATGGCCTGCTTCCTCTCCATCAGAGTTCAGTATATTCCTCTCGCAATCCAATATCTGGTTTTCGGACTCTAGCTACCTGCTATACTTCTCCAATATTCTCCACAAGTCTTTGTCCACAATATTCAAGCGAATTTCCTGCAGTAAAAACATTCCATCATATACACAAAATAAATTACATAAGTCACTCACATCACGTTAAATAATTGCAATTGGGTATATAATTTAACTAAAGTAGATAACTTTATTTTTTAGCTTTTTTAAATCTTGTATTTATGTCAGCTGAGTAATGTGTCCTTTTTTATATTCGTAATTTGCTCAAATTTTCATCTCAACCCATTCGAGTTTATCTGATCTGATCACAAGCGCGTCTTCTATGCCTCAGTTCAACCAACTGAGCACATCGCGATAGCGCGACAGAAATGGGCCTCTATGCGTATTAACATAAATATAAACAGAAACGTGCTTAAGGCATTTATACGTTTTTTCAAAAAAGGTTTAAGTTATTTACTACATATCTATCAACATTTTGTTTCAAATGGAACGAATTGGTAAGTGAAGAAAGTATGTACTCACAACCTATCTTACGGTAGGGTGGTCCTAAAATATCAAAGGCACGATTTTTTCCAGTCTCAACTTTTTAAACGGTAATATCGGAGGGGTGGCATAAGGTCAACGGCTATAACGTTAATTGGCCATATGACCAATTCAAATAGCCACCAAGTCAAAGGAACAAATGACCATATGAAATGATCAAAACGTCAAATTTCAATTGTTTAAAATGGACGCTTTCAGCGAACACAATTATGATTGATACGTTGCAAACATGTTTCCGTCAGTTGAGTTATAAAAATTTTGTTTATGAACGATGATTTAAGCCAACTGCCCAATGAGATAACTATACTTCAATTTTAAGCGAAAATACTTTTCAAATTATTTTTACATTATAATATTAAGAGAAACATTTTTGCTTGTAACCAACCCACTTAGCATTTAGATGATTAAATTTTCAATTTCCCTACATATAAATACAATTTGATTACTCTTTCTGAATAAATAATGAGCTATCATACAATTGAACAAAAGAAATAATCAAATATGAATACTTTTGATGACCAAAAACTGAAAAGCTATTTTCGATCACTTTCTGGAATCATTTTTGAAGTCCTTTGGTGATTAAATTTTAATATTTCATAAAAACCAACAAAAAAATAATCAAATATGATTACCTTCGATGATCAAAAAGTCAATATAGTTTTTCAATCACATTTTGGATCATATTTGAGTCAAATGTGTTTACTTTAGGTGATCAAAAATTTATAATCATTTTTAATTCAGCTTTCTGAATCTTTTCTGACTATATTTGTTGACTGAATAATGAGTTTATACTGTTAAAATTTACTTTTCATTGAAAATCTTGTTTTTTCACATACACACATTTTTTCAATCATGAAGTACAGAAAACATATGTATATAAAATTTTTATTATTAAGACATTCTTTAAGACAATGAAATGCAAATGCTACTCTTGCCCGAAGATTTCCCCAACCATTTCTCCACCTTCAGCTTCCCGGAGAATATATAATAGTTGGACAATACAAAAGTTGTTAGCTATTTGACCAGGTAAGTGAAACTCTCTTGACATATGTACCTGGATATGTCTTCAACATCCCGTACCGTATCGTATTTTAAGATATTGGCGATTATAGCAGATGCTGGATGTTTTAGTCGAGGTGTATATCGGTCAAGTTTGTTTGCGAGTGCCCAGTGGTTCAAATAGCTCACTTCCGCATGCTTCCTGTCCTGATGAAATAAGATTACTATGTAGTATCTTATTTTGAATGAGATATGAAGAATAAATGCAACATAATCGCATTCAAAAATGATTCGAAAATCTTAACCAAAACGATTGAAAATGCTCACGAATATGATCAGAAAATGATTATGAAAAGTAGTCAAATATTACTCTAAAACAATTAAAGCTTAGTTTTACAATGATATCAAATATGAATAAAAAGCGTTTCGAAATATGATTATTCAAGAATAATCACATTTATGGTACATTTTTTTCGAACAGAAAATGCTTTTAAATTTGAACGTTTTTTAATCATCTTGGGGTATGATATTTAAATATTTTTTAATCAAAATTTTCAAAAATGCTGGCTGGGAACACTTTGAAATGTCAAAGAACTGCCAGACAGCCAAATAAACGTGTTGAGTGAAGGTAGCGAAAACAATTTATGCTCAGTAATTTGACGTAAAATCCCAACCGTTGATGGGAGCAAAAACATTCAACGATACGTTCATATAGTTAGTACTCAACGACCGGTCAACAGGTGCGTTTGCTGAAAGCGCCTAGTGTTAGCGATAAAGTGAACTCCTTTCAAGTGAGCATATGGACAATTATTTTGTTTCGCACCTCCACGTATTCAAAAGGTAACAAACTGTTGAATTACAATGACGTTTTGTTGTTTTCGCTGCATTTTTGTTTAGTTGAATGAAAAGAAATTTTTTTTATTTCACTTTTTCGAATACTGCACTACTTTTCCATATATTTTGGTCCTATTCTAGTGCAAAAACGGACTAAAAGCTGGGTCCTGAGGATTCCTTTGAAATAAGAAGAACATATTCAACTAAAAGTTTAAGCCATCCTGCGGAAGTAATGTTGTATAAGGTTATGTTCTTTTTACCGAAATGGTAGTAAGGTCACACGAAAAATTTCTAAGTGGCCATAAGGTCAAATGAAGCAAGGTTATAAAGTCTATTGGCCTTACGACTATTAGAAGTGGTCACAACGTTAAATGACCTTTTTGCCTTTGACCTCATGTCATATCACCGTTAATGTACTGGTCAAAGATGTACATATCGGCTTTGTGTTTAAGTTTAACCTAAAAAAATTAAATTTATCGAGTTTCAAATGAAAAAATTTTAATTTTCCAGAGCCTGTGTGACATGCCATGAACGTCCCCAATCCGGACCAAAATGTATCATTGACCATAATATCAGCATTTGAAGGAGCAAGTTTGAAAACAATTTTAATCTTATTGTCAAGCACCACCCTAATGGCCATACATAGAATTTTGTATGAAATCTGTGAGAACAATCTCATGCAAAAAATTTAAAAAATGTATCTGGATGTTTTGTCATAACAATTTATATTATTAAAATATTATGATTCCAGGTTAACGGTATTCCTCATATTTGTACTCAGCTGAGCAGAGTTTACAGAGTATATAATTTGTTCGCATAACGGTAATCCGTAACAGAATAAACTAATCGAGATAGATATAGACTTCTATATATCAAAATGATCTGGGCGAAAAAAGAAATTCATTTAGCCATGTCGTTCCGTCCGTCCGTTAACACGACAACTTGAGTAAATTTTAATTTAAATCTTAATGAAATTTGGTATGTAAGTTCCTGGGCACTCATCTCAGATCGCTATTTAAAACGAACGAAGTCGGACTATAACCACACCCACTTTTTCGATATCGAAAATTTCTGAAAACCCGAAAAGTGCGATAATTCATTACCAAATACGGCTAAAGCGCTGAAACTTGGTAGGTGGGTTGACCTTATGCAATAAGTCGAACACAAATTTACCAATCCTTGTGAAATTTTGTAAGGGTATAGATTCTATGACGAAAACTAGTTTTCTGTGAAAATGGGCGAAATCGGTTGAAGCCACGCCAACTTTTCATACACAGTCGACCGTCTGTCCTTCCCCTTGGCCGTTAACTTGAGCAAAATTGATATATCCTTACTAAACTTAATTCACGTACTTATCTGAACTCACTTTATCTTGGTATTAAAAATGGGCCTACTTTTTCGATGTCCAGAATTTGGAATAATGGAAAAAATGCCATAATTCTATACCAAATACGAAAAAAGGGATAAAAACATGGTGATTGGATTGGTTTTTTGACGCAAAATATATCTGTGGAAAAACTTTGTAAAATGGGTGTGACACCTACCATATTAAGTAGAAGAAATGAAAAAGTTCTGCAAGGTGAAATCAAAAGCCCCTGCAATCATGGCAGGCATACTGTTCGTGGTATTACATATATAAATAAATTAGCGGTACCCGACAGATGATGCTTCGGGTCACCCTGGTCCACATTTTGGTCGATATCTCGAAAACGCCTTCACATATACAACTAAGGGTCACTCACTTTTAAAACTCTCAAAATACCTTTAATTTTATATATTATAGAGTCACCCCTGGTCCACCTTTATGGCGATATCTCCAGAAGGCGTCCACCTATTGATCTAAGGCCCACTCCCTTTTAAAATACTCATATAGCACCTTTCATTTGATACCCGATATCGTACCAACACATTCTAGAGTTACCCCTGGTCCACCTTTATGCGTTATCTCGAAAAGCGTCCACCTATAGAACTATGGCTCACTCTCTTTCTAAAATACTCTTTAATACCTTCCATTTGATACCCATGTCATATAGACACATTCCAGGGTTACCCTTGGTTCATTTTCCTACATGGTGACTTTCCCTTATCTTGTCTCCAAAGCTCTCAGCTGAGTATGTAATGTTCCGTTACACCCGCACTTAGTCTTCCTTAGTTGTTTTCATCTATTGTTTTGTTATTTCAAATATTCTCTTTTTTGCATGAATTAGGCCGGGTTTTTCAATGCAGGTTTAAACTCCAGTTAAAGCTGATTAGAGTTTAACCCTGCCAGTTTGTTCGATTATATAAAATTTGTTGCTCATCACAGTTTGAGCGGCGAAAGTGTCAATTCTAGTCAACTTTAACTGGAGTTTAAACTTGCCATGAAAAAACGGGGCTTATTAAAAAAAACTTTAAATTAATGAAGGTTCCCATTGAAATTTTGGTTCAAGTGTTGTTTTGCGTGACTTTATTGTTCAGGTATTATTAAAAAATTTAATATGAGTTTTACTAACCTTTCTTACTGACTACATTAATGCTTAGACGGGTTTGTTTCGAAAAACATTTGTCGTCATGCGTTAAAGAGAGCTGCTGCCAATTTGGCAAAAGTCTGCTTTAATTTATATAAAAATAATTATGGTTGAGCAATCATTCAAAAATTTTAATGGCAGTAATTAACATTAAAAAATATAATAAGTCGCTCAAAGTAAAATAATTCAAGTTAGAACACAGTTGCATACTTGGGGTGTGACGGAAGTGAGTTTACCGAAACCGAAATCGCAATCGAAGTCGGATTTAAAAATTTTCTAGCTATAGCAGTCGGAAAAGAGAATCGAAACTGGAAGTGGCAGCAGGGTTCTGGTGACACATATCTAGCTAATTGCAAAGCAGGATAAGTTAGAAGTTTCTTAACCAGTCGTTAAGGCCGGTATGGTACAAAACCAGGGAGGTTGAAAATTTAGTTTGGAAACGAATTTTCACTATTGGTCTAGAAAATTAAAACTTTATCTCGATTTCCGATTAATGTAATTGGTATTTAGAAACATATTCAAGAATTTTAGTTGCTCAATAAGAAGCCTTTCTAAAAAGTATTTTTGACAGATGCATCAGTCTTTATATTTTAATTAGACTCACTTGTATAATAAGAGGAAATTAAATAAGCTTAAGTGCTATAAACTGGATGTCGTATAAAATTTGTGCGTCGTTCCGGGGGACGCTGATTTAAAAGGCATCGACGATTGAAATACAAATCCTTTTTAGTTTGCAAGTCATGGGAGGTATAATAAATTAATGAAAAACCGGTTGTTATATCACACCAAGGGAAAATTATTTTTTGCGATAGATCGAAAAGTCATGCCATTTGGCCCTTTTTCCCTTAAAGAGATATAAATAGTAATATCATCTAACTAATGGAAATAAAAAGTTATTTTGATAGTGAGAGTAAATTTTTCATTGCCTTCAACTAAATTTTCCACATTCATGATTTGTACGTATTATGACTGCGAGCGATTGAGTTGGCGAAGTGAGGGCTAATCGAACTAAATTAACCGATCTATCATCCGTCGCAGTGGTAACTGAAATCTTAATCAAAAGCAAATTCGATTTTTCGGATCGGAACTCCGTAACATCACTTTAGCATAAGCCATAAAAATTTAATTAATGCATTTGGCGCTAAATATACTTAATTTTTAAGTGATATGGAGCGTCATGTGGTACTGATCGAATCTTTACGACTTCGAAAAATATAGGTTTAAGCATTCTATCATATTTGACACTTCCTTTTCTTGCAACTTACAGAATCAGAGAACAAACAGACTTATCGGTAGGAGCTGATGAAGCAAAGCTGTTCAGTTGTATCCATCTGACTTGAGAGTTCAGCGTCAGTTGAACGCGATCACCGCTAATGGCCCGGATCTAGATTCTCCTTTTCGTAAAATAGTTCTCTAGGCAACGCAACTAAGCTTGACACCTTACGACCACTCTAAGATCGCATTCAAAGTCGAGCTTAGGGTTTAATAGCCGCCTGCTATACGAGTAGGTGTTCTAAATTATTTACCGGAGTTAACCACTTGATACCGTTCATTGATCTCATACGAAAACTTCATTGCAAAGTGGCGTTACTTGCTAATCGAGAAGTTTACAATGTGGCTGTCGCTGTGCAAGCTAACTAAGTATAACTGTGATGAAGCTTTGCAGGGGCCAGTTTTCGGCACCAAGTAGGCTGTCCTGCATGGAAGACAATCTAAGTGGTAAGAAAGATTTTGTTTTAAGAGTCTTTGCTACTATCAACCTGCGCTTTCAGTTGTAATGTCATGACATGATTTTGTTGATGCTTGCTGTAACCCATGCTTAGTACACTAGATCCGCACCCCATATAGCACACTGGGCTTGAAAACCTATCTCATGAGCTAGGTAGCAATCCTCATGAGTGCCGAAGGTATTTGCACAGAAGTGCTTTTTAATGCACTAACCTAGAACAGACGCGAATCACTAAAATAACCAGCACTCAACTCGCGATGGATCCACAGCAGAATTCGTAAATCCTTTTCAAAGCTTAGAAAGGCACTAGGTCACACACATAAAAAACACAAATACAGCATAACTAGTCTTCATACCTCCCTCGATTAGAGGAAACAGGGTTTCTCCAAATGACTGGTTCGAGCAAATACATGTCCTCAAATGCCTCAGCGTCCCACCATAAC
>JARSSU010039646.1:0-15082 GCA_029619165.1 Eurosta solidaginis | reverse complement strand
CCATCTTTCGGAAACATCTCACCCTTACGCCTCACACCCCCCACCCCCGCGGAATGACTAATCAACAAAAACGCAAATGACAGCCCAACAACCTAAAACCACAAAAATAAAAAAAACAAAATGCCCTCAATACAAAATCCCCTAAAACAACAAACAAATGAAAACCAAAAATTTCAACCTGTCTCCCCAACCACTTCCACCACCCCCTAACTGCTTTTCAAAGAACCTTCCCAACCACAACACACCCCTACCCAAAAACACCACATTTAAAAAAAAAACCATTGACACAATCATCCAACACCCCACCTTCACTCAACACAACACATCTGCCACACAAACTCCCTTCTCTAATTTTTCTCCCATATACCCCACCTCCCACCCCCCCGACCCCCCTCCACGGGCCGCCCCCCACTCGCCTCCCCCGCCCCCCACCCCCCCACCTCACCCCCCCCCATCTCAACCCCCCCCCGTTATCTTTTTAAATTCCTGCCCCCCCCCTAACCTACCCCAACACTCACCCCTCCCTCTCCTCTTCAAAATACTCCCTATGAGTCAATCAATCAACACCATCAATGACTAACATGTTCACCCATCCCTATCTTATACAGACTACGCTCACAACATAAGTGACCCTACGCAATCAACCAAACCCGAGCAGTGTTTTCCTTTTTATCACTTCCGCTTCTATTGTTTTTTTTCCGTCCCACAGTTTTACTTCCTTTCTCTTCTTTTAACCTTTCTTTCTATATAATTGTTTTCCCGTTTTCTGATTTCCGTACCGGGCGTCCACTTGTGGACACCCCCACACAAGACCCCTGTGCACCCTCTAATCAACAACCAAAAATGTGAGCCCAACAACCCATAACACCTGCCCCACTTTGTGTCACACAACGGACCCAGCTATTGTAAGGAAACCAATAAAAAACCAACCATGCACGTCCCCACAAACAACCTACCTTCCTGACTCTAAGAAAACTCATGACATCCTGTCCACAATCAAGAAAAAACATACAAAATGGTGGAAAACCAACCGCCAACGAGTCATATAGATCAAAGAAGAAACACCCCCCATATCAAATAGAAATAATAAAACCGCAGCCTAGCTCACTCCAATAACAATTCTGTATTCACAACAATACGAACTAAACCAAACGTCTGGCGGATGATCACAAATCCATTTTTAAAAAAAAAATTAGCTCAAGAAGTCCATCAAAAAAATAAAAAAAAAGAAAGAGAAAAAACACAACCACAAAAAATCCGATAAAGAAGAATTTTACAAAAAAAAAAAAAGCCAAAAAGAAAAAGAATCCGACAGCATTGTTGGGTTGTGTGTTGTTGCGATAATGTTAGTGTGGGAATAATTGACATTTTTGTCATTGTGGTCCAAAAATCGTATATATGTATTTCTGTTTTTGTTTTTTATTTCTTTTTTTATAAGGAATTCATCAAAGCTCTAGCCTTGCTTAAAAAAAATTAACCAAACTGCTCCCACCCAAGATACCTCGAATAATAACTTATACAACCTATCTGTAAATAAATCATGAATCTCTCGTATCAACATGCCTCTCCCCCCCATCTCCAAACAAACAAATCCCAACCAAAACACATCGTAATCATAATAAATCTACAACTAGCCAAAAAAAACTAACAACAGATGCAAAAAAATCTTTATCTGCCATGCAAAATTCCAGCACTTCTTCTTCTTCAAAAAACAATTCTGTTCTTAGTGATCTTCTATTATCCTCAATAACCTTCAATCTAATCTAGATCGTGCCTGCAAAGATATAATGACCAAACATATAGGGCAAGCCGTTAATAACATTACATGCTCAACACATAAAACTACTTAACTCCGCATCTCCCACAATCAACCAGAATCATCTAAAATCCAAAACATACATCTCTCATCATAACTCCACACACATTCAAACCTCCTCTCCAACTATCATCTTCTCGGCAAATTAATCATCAAATCACACAAATAACACCAAAAAAAACCACCAAAAAACAAAAAAAATTAAGACTATAAGAGTAAGCATCCTCCAAAACATCAGCTGTCAAAAAATCAACCTGGTCAACCCCTCGCAAAAAAGCAATATAAAAACAAAGCCAACACTTAATAAAACACAAACAAATCCAGAGCTGAAGTGTTTATTTAAAGTGAATACAAAGAGGGCACGTTTATGACACCTCAAAAAATACCTCCAATAAAACCTTAAGGGGGGATCAATACGGAGAGTGGGGTCCCAGGAGAGGTGGTGAAGTGATACACGGCTTCAAGCAATACAGAAGAGCAGGTATCCGAGTAGCTCCTCGTACTCTCGTACTTCTTCTTATCTAGTCTTCTATTCTGTCTTCTTCTTCTGTCTATCTCCCCATCTTCCTAGGGATCTGTCCCATCATCTCACTTCTTCCATCCCTCTCCCTATTCCTCCATCTCCATCCTCTTCCCCCATCCCTTCCCCCTCCCTCATCAAAAAACACTCAAACAACATATCATTCTCTCCTTTAATCATCAACGGATCCAGTGGAGCGTCCATCTCAATAAACCGCAATCCACCCGTATATCTCTATACCTAACTCTACCATTATCATCCTAAAAACTACAAACAACCTACTCAAAACCTCATCTCCGCCCCCGTGGATCTCTCTCCTCCCTCAGTATCTTAGTTCCTGCAATACTCCTGACTGTTCTTCTCCTCGCAAGAACTCCATTATTCTTCATTCAAAACCACACAAACTTAAATCAACCTTCTAAACAAAAAAATTCAAACAAAACAAATTCTACTCGTCCAACAAAACAATTCAACTCCCCTCCCCTTCATGATCTCTCGCAACTAACAAACGCCCTTATCAACAACCCAAATTCAACTTAATCATCCCCATAAATATATCCAATCACAATCCACAAAGCAATCTTTCCATTCATTCACAAAACACTAAAATGCAATGCAACCTCATCTGACTCAAAAAAAAACAAAAAATAGTTCACACACCAAAACCAGCAACAACCACTGATTCTGTACTCAAATTCAATCAATATCACTCAAATACATGAGAACAAACAAAAAATCAAACACTATTCACAAATAAAAACACAAAATTTAATCATTATACACTTCCTAATCCTAAACTACCTCCAACAAATTCAACGTGTCCTCTCCTCACACTCTCATTCACTACATCGATCAACATCCGTAATCCAAACCCTTACACTTGAAAATTATCATCAAAAAGCCACCAATCTCACATCAATCCTCAAACTCCATGATCCCCTCCAACATCACACATCTAGAACAAAGAAAAACTTAGCTCATCAACACCAACTACAATTCCATAAAAAACCACTCATCGCAATCCCTACAAGTTACTCTCTCTCAATTCCTCCAACGTATTCCCTGATAAATACACTTGCTCTCAATACTCAAAAACTCTTCATACCTAATACCCTACATATCTCTAACATCCAAACTATCAAATCGCATCACACAAATCCTCTACCTCCTTTCCCATTCAAACGTCAACATAACTTCCCACAACCCATAAGACCATACTCACTCACTCAAACTACACAATAAACAACACCAAAAACCCACTACATCCCATAAAAATATAAAAAAATCATGTCAAAACACAATTCACCATATCTCTAAAAACAATTAACGCTACAACAAACACTTTACCCACAACTCCCTCCTCTCTCCAAATCTCATCAAAACATCTCAACTCCAACTCACCAACACCACTAAACCACCTACGAACAACATTCACTATACTTCAAAAAACAAAACTTCTCCACTTCTCCTCCTCGCTACAAACCTCTTCCCCTTCCACTCTCCCCTTCTCTCCTCTTTTTCTTTGTTCCAACAATATTAAGCTCACAAAACCCCCAACCAAATTGACCAACTCTCAATTACCTCCCAATCAAACAAAAAAAACTAAGAATTCAACATCTCACAAACATATACCCCTCTCCTCACAACATACAATTCTAAAGACCATACATTCTCTCTCTCCTCCTACCATCACATCTCTCCTCTAATCAACCTCCAAAACATTCAAAACAATTCAATACTCCAACTACTCCTCACTCTCCCACTTACTCCCATCCCACCTCACTCTCCCCCTCCCCCTCCCATCTAGTTCAAATCACAACAAGAAACGCAAGTTGTTCAAAAAAAAAAAAATCAAAACAAACCTTCAAAAAAAAATATTGCAAAAACCCCGCGAAAAAAATGTAGAGAAGTTGAAAAAAACAGTTGGTTTTAATTAAAACAATTGTACAAATGGAGAATAAGATAATAAAAGAGAGAAAATAATAGGTAGGGTCCTAGGTACTTAGTCAAATCACAACACTCTGAGAACCGAATATCACAAGTCCAACTAGCCGCTCACTCGAGAAGCTTAAATCAGGACAATAATAAAAAGCGTTTTGGGGGGGCGCGTTGAAAATTTCTAAAATTGAGGGGGCGTAGCCTAATAAACCTTTTTTGGTGGGTTCAGAGTTCAGTTGGCCTTCTATAGGACTATCAATAGAAATTTGACGGCGGCGCAAGAAGAACCAAGCAACGCTTTGATATTTAATTTTGTCTGGAATCAAAAAACGGCCCTAGATGATGAGAAGTGTGATGACTCTGTTACTTCTCTTTTAGGGACTAACCTAATTATTTTCAATATCTTTCTATTCCTTTCTTTTCCTTTTTTCTACCTTTTTTAGGTAATTAGTATTATTACACTTACTACTTCATGTAAGTAATGTGTATTTCAATCAAACCCGTTTACACAAAAAAATAACTAAAATTTTTATTTTTTTTTTTATCAATTTTTTTTTTTTGTTTTTATTTTTTTTTTTTTTTTTTTTTTTTTTTTTTTTTTTTTTTTTTTTTTTTTTTTTTTTTTTTTTTTTTTTTTTTTTTTTTTTTTTTTTTTTTTTTTTTTTTTTTTTTTTTTTTTTTCTTTTTTTTTTTTTTTTTAATTTTATTTTTTTTTTTTTTTTTCTTTTTTTTTTTTTTTTTTTTTTTCCTTTTTTCTTCTTCCTTTTTTCCCTTCTTTTTTTTTTCTTTTTTTTTTTATTCCGGGTTTGAGTGTTTATTTAATTTTGCCTATTATCTCTCCTTCTATTTAGTTCTTTATTTGACTCATTATTACAAAGATTCTTGCCTGACAATTTGTTACAATCTAGGTCCTCAATACATAATCCTTCCCAAGACTTACTTCGACTCTGCGCCACGTATGCGCCACAAATACGATTTTTGAATATCTCGCTCCTTGCGCCACCTAGCGGCGATTTTTTTTCATATAGGTTGCTTTCTATTCATGTATGTATTATGTGTTCCAAATATGAACCAATCGACCACCAAATGCGATTTTTTGACATATTTCGATCCATGCGTTCACTTATCGGAGTCTTATTATTGCATTGTCATCGGGTATGAACTATATTCCAAGTTTCAAGCTTGTAGCTTATCGGGAAGTTACTTAAATTTCAATTACAAAATTCGCGCCAGCCAGCCTGCCAAGTCAAGCTAAATAAAACCGTTTTAAAACAACAAGTTGCAACACATCAAAAAAGGAATAACAACAGTAAAAAACAATCAGCACACCAACCAAATGCTCGCAATTACACGGACAATTACAGAATTAGAGAGGTTCTGGCCAATATGCTAACCGACCTCGAACCCTCGAAGCGAACTAAATACGAAAGAATATGCCAAATTACCGTGAGGTGACTGGTTATGTTGATGTGATTTCATGTGATGTATATGAAAATATGCAGCGAGAAAGTCCCGAAGAGTCAACGAATTGAAAGTTTGCTTGGCGATTTGCACACCCCAACAGGCAATCAGACGAACAATTTCAATTTGCATGAATTTAATCTGGTTTCCAAGTGTTATTCCGAACGGATATCATTAAACCTGGTGTATGGCACATATGCTTGAAATGCTCCTCTGACAGCGCCAGCAAGACATATTTTGATTCTATGTACGGGTATCACCAACTCTAGTTTTTTTGGGTTATTAGGAAAAAGTTGCACTGACTAAGATGATAAAATTTCCGATTATTATTTAAAAAAATTCTTACTTTGTAGTGAAATTTAAAATCTTTTTTCACACTTTAGTAATGATTTTGTTCATTTATAATCCGGATTAAGGAAATCCGGAGTTAGTTAAAGCAGAATGCAAATCTTTTAAGTAGCTCCCCACCACTCTCTAAGAACAATCTGATAAGTGTGTCGAGTCACTGGGAACAGGTCGTAACCTTGCGATTCGCAATATCCTCGTATCCAAGTTACTGGTGCGTCCGCTGATACCGTACATATGGAGTCAGACTCCGAATGCATTTCAGTTTTGCATTCAGCGATTCACCGTTTTTTTGACGACTCGAAGCACCTTTCATACCAGTCGACTGCGCTATTTCAGCGTCGGCTCACCACTCACCCACTAAAATACCGGCTTTTCTGGAATCACCAGATTTCTTTTAAAACACCTGCCGACCATCCAGCATTCATTTCGAAAATCGACTGATTCGTTGTGCACCATTTCCACCGTTTTTTACTCAATGGCAACTTGGCTACCGAACAATCACTCATGGCTCCCAATTCACCCATTGAAACTCAATGATTTAACCTCATCTACAGACCAGTATACGGATCACCGTTTACCAAACCGAGCCTGTCAGAGAAGCCATCTTGGCATACTTTTTTTCATTAGCTGGAAAATATATCATTGGAAAGAACACACAACCTAGAAGCGTGATCAAGGCCTAACTGTAAACAAGGGACATTCACTTATGATGAAATTCAACATCAAACCTACGTCTTTCCCCTTATAAGGAGGGTTTCCTCAAGACCCCGTCTAGGGGTTGCCAGCATAAAATATATATCTTCTTCAACCCAATTGTCAATCTCACCTATCCGTGGCGAATCCTATTTCATTAACAGCCGAGGCTCTGGCGACCCCAAGTTCCTCATGGAACTAGGGGGTGGGGAGGGCGATATGACTAGAAGGTTTAATGTGGTCATATAAATCGTTCCCGAGATGGTCGGGCTAGTACCTTAATGGTGCTTGTTACCGGAACGTACCGAATCTACATCCGGCAAAGGGACCATCAACATCGATAACACTCCCAAAGCCTTCGGGAGTATCTTTATCGTTAATAAAACAACAACACAACAAACAAAACGGCAGTAGGCGTCGGAGCGCTTGTCGGGGGTAGTCGGATGATTGTGAGTGTCGGTGGCACACCTTTCGATTTACCTGTGCAGCGGCTGTTTGCTTCTCCAGGAGTAGTCATTGGAGGTATGGACGGAATCAGGTGAGTCCCTGACTAAAATATACAGCGAGGTCTGAAGTTAATTTATTTTTTATTAGTCGATTACCGCTTAATGTCAAACTGAATCACTGTAAAAAACTTACCTTTCTAAAAGGAAAGGTAATGTAGAAACTGGTGCAGAAGAGGTCAGGCTGAGAATGCACCGTAGCAGAAAAGAATTCGAAAAACTCATTTCAATTTTGATGATTTCGTGAAATAGGCTCAGTAAATTTTTCCCATAAAATGATGCCAATAAGAAAAATAAAGTGAACTTCCTATCCGGTAAAGCGTTTTCATACACTCCGGTGCCACGAACATAACCAGTTAAAAGTGCCATTGGAATAAATGCATTTTCCTTCCACACATCTTCCTCCGGCCACACTGTGGGCCTAAACACTTGATCTTTGCTAATGCCAATCAGTAGCTGGCTGCTTCAATCATATGCTTAAGCACCTGCGTTCTATATGGAGTCCGATAGTATGAAACTTTGCAAGTTCTGGAAACTTTTTTCTAACAACAGAGTTTCCTTGTCTGATTTATGGAAGCCGTTCAGACATAGAACAAGGAGGGAATGTGGGCCCTAACTTGGGCCATTAACTTATGACCCAAAGTCTATTCATGCTCGTCTTCCATATATTGCTATGTAGATTTCCTTCCATATGACGTCATACTTCTTAACATCTTCATTCTTATTCTACCATCCGTCCTCCAGTTAATCATTCTTAATTATGCCAAAAAAATTAAAATTCACAATGATTCTCTACACCATCCGTTAAACGCTACACTAATGAGGTCAACAAATCATCAGTTATTCATTAGGCCACAATATTTCCCAATGGGTTGCAATGAAAAACTTTTTTATTACTTTTTTTTTCTCTCAACAATGATTAAACAATGAGAAAATGTAGTTGTCGAGCTAGCTGCCCAAGTACTTAAGTCATCGTTTGTCAACACTGAACACTGGGTCAGTGCAATAAAAACCAAATGGTTGAACGAATTGGGTGAACTCGTTGACAAACTATGCAAATAGGCGAGCGCGCTTCCATTCACAAAATTAGTATGACAGACGGGTTACACAACTCGGTTGAAAGGTAAACAGGATAAGCTAAATGAGCTAATAGAAAAAGTGCACGAGAAGAGTGCGGGGATCACGCAGTGAAATGTAGTCCCATTGTCTTTTTCTACATATTCCGTAAGATAACTGTGTATGTACAATGGTTTGGTGGTTGGTTGTTTGAGCACTTGTAGCCGTGGAAGACCGCTGAAGAACTAAAAAAATATGTGTTATGAAACAAAAGAGAGAGGACAAACAACAAGATAAGTGCAAGCGCAATTTGGGTATTACTAAGTCTGAGCACATGAGAAAATTTTAATACTCTCACGGAAACTTATATTATATTATGCGAACCCTGCTGTACAAACAACTTTTTCCATGAAACAATACTACAACAGAACTCATGATATAATGCAACCCTATGTGTGCGAAACAAACACACACAAAGCGTATACAAATACAGCAAAGTATAATGCGAACCATCGCCCATGGCTAGCTAAAATCAGTAACGAGCATTTCGTTCATCGAAAAGTTTGTGACAACAATTCGCAACCAACTCATGTCGCTGCACTATAGGTTAAATGGCAGCTTTTGCTGTGCAAAAGTGATAAACTTAAAGTGCGGTTATAAATATTTGTTTGTTGTTTTTTAGTTGGAATTACTTCAACAAAAAGCCACGTGAATTTTGTTCATGCTAAATATAAGAACCGTTACACAGCTGTGTGTCAAAGTCAACCATACAATTTGCTTGCAAGTTCAGTAGTGTTCGGTAAATTTTAAGTTCGTGTTTCTTGAATTATGTTAACAATAATTGATTTATTTAAAATGGAAAATAAAGATACAAGTAGAAATAATTTTAATTAAAAGGCTTTTTATATATGTCGCTATACTTGTAAATAACTTAATAGTCTGCATAACCTTAAAACGGTGCAATTTATCTCTAACTTTGATTTTCTGTAAGCTCTATAAAATTTTGACCCCTTTTGACCTCTTTCAAATTTCATAAGTAGATTAATTAATAGATATTGTGTTATTTGCAATTTATTTTAAATTGCGATTCTTGCGAATTACGTTTAATACCTCGTTTCTTTAGTTAACCTCGGTATAAAAAAACTAGAATTGTTTGAAATATGGCGAAAAGAATGCACAAAAAAGGACAATTTGATGCCGTTTGGAAACACATTGTTGGCAAAATGAAAGACAATACAATTTCGGATGAAGTAGAAAAAAAATTAAACAAACATTACATTTTTTTTTGCGTAAAATTAGCTCAAAAGTGGAACAAATGTCACAGGAGGCTAGATATCTTCAAGAACGAATATGAAACTTTTGATTATAAAGTGAAATAAGCCGTGCAAAAGAAGAAAAATTAAAGTTTGGACTTAGTCCCCTTCATTGCTTGATAAGATTTTTTGAATTTACATTACATTTAGGCTATAAATGCAAATTGAAAAAGTGGCAGATACGAGGAGATGATAAGCCAATTATCTTAAAAAGAAAAACAGAAATACAAAACGATTTTGGACAAAGCTCGGACTTCGCGTGGACATGCCCAGAGTAGGTGGCTGCGGTTCCACAATTGACGGAAACACTGCTCGTCGAGCATTTAGTGATCATGAGATTTTTTCTGAAATAACTGGTGTAGACAAAGATCTTATTTTTCGATTTAAAATCATTTTGATTTGTTTATCCAGCCAGTTCGAAATAAACTCAAGCAGATTTGAAATATATTGCTTTGAGACAGCAAAATATTTTCAGGAGCTATATTGCTGGTTGCCAATGACTTCTACGGTACATAAAGTCCTCATGCATTCAAAGCAAATAATAGAAAATACGCTGCTCCCACTAGGTTTTTTTGCAGAACAAGCTGCTGAATCGCGACATAAAATATACAAATCCGATGGACTGAATCACGCCCGCAGGAACAACCGCATCAATAACCTGTTAGACGTATTTAATAGAGCTATGGATACATCTGATTCATTAATTTCTACAACATTTTTAAAGAGACGCTTACAAAAGCGGAAGCGTTCGACACTTCCACCTGAAGTAATTGATCTATTACGTAGCTGCGAAACGATAGAGGAATTTCAACTCGGCAACGAACACGATGAAATTAATAAATGTGAAGAGTCTCGTTATGATTTAAATTTACAAAATGAATTAGAGGAATTTCAACTTGGCAACAAACACGATGAAATGAATGAACGTGAAGAGTCTCGTTATGATTTAAATTTACAAAATGAATTAGATTTAATCAAGTACTAAATGTTTTACTATAATTAAAATAAGCGAATGAATTTCATGTTTGCGTTAATGGTTGCAAAAGGGTTAATATTGATTTTTGGTCTTTAATGGGTTAATTTCCATCTTTTTTAACAGAATTACTTTTACTCTTGAAATGCTAACAAGTTTTAATTTGAGTACCATGATTTTGTTGGATTAATTAGTTTCGCACAGAAAAAGTGGTCAATGTATGAACTTTGTTTGCCGCCTCGGTGTGGTGGTAGCACCCTTTTTTTTAAATAAATTCCGTATACTAACTGCTTTTAAAAGTCATCATTGTGCAAGTTTTTACATATTTTAACAAAAGGTAAGTAAATGCGGTATTAATTTCTTTTTTTCTCTGTTGATATCGCAGTTATTCTTCAAGTCTGGGGTTAGTCGGTACAGCTTTCGAAACTCAGTTGCATTCTACTTCTCTAAGAAGGTGTCTGTCCACTGCCGATGGACTTAGTAATTCTTCATCTTGTGATAAAACGTACGCCAAGTACTCAAATGCCATTTGATTTATTAAGCAGCTTTTGGTGTTTAAAAGTATTTAATTAAAGTTCCGATTTTCTTTTTTTACTAAAATTGCCGGAAATAATAATTTGGTGATTTTTAACGCAGTCAATATACTTGCCGTTTATTTAACAACACAGCTGATCGTCGATAAACAAATCGATACAAAATAGTTACTGAATAACGAAATCGTTATAGTTATCGATTCGCAAATGAAGCGATGGCAAATGTGGTTAAAAAAGTTAGTGAATTCCAGTACTGATAAATCTGAAAGTTCTCGATGTCTTACTACACGACTTGACGTAGATTATCCGGTAAGGGAACTGGCAGACAATGCGGTCTGGAACCCACCTCCTGCCGGGCAGTTGCAAATGAAGTGATCCACCGTTTACTCCTAATTGTCATTTTTACAACTACTACAGCATCGACGATTAGGCACTCCTAGCCTTTGTGCCTGCATACCAATGAGGCAGTGCCCGGTTACTACACCGACAGGTGTGAAAATTGTATGACTACTTAGGGTGTTAACGTGACGAGATCCCTTGAGATCCCATTCCGGTCAGGTTTTCTTTGTTGTCCGAAGCCCTGGGGCTTTTAGCCATCTATCGTTGGCATGCATGTGGAATGCTTGGATAAACGTTCTTTGTCTTCTAAAGATATCGGCGACAGTTTAGTAGTTTAAAAGAGTGAGAGCCAACTGATTTAATAGTCGCTTGTTTGTCGATATTAGCAAAGATTTCCTTACCGATAATAGATTTTCCTATCCAGATGGCTTTATTAATAGTTATCAGACATCGTATCGCTGGAGTGTAAGCAAGGCAAAGTGAGATGAGCCGCAGCTTCGGGAAGTAAAATAAAACGTTCGGAATCGGCAGTCGGATTACTACTAGTAGCTCCTTGCCGAAAGGGACTAGGAAATTCGTCATATCTTCGGAAAGTATTTTAGAAATTACAAATACAACAAAAACAAATGAGCGAATGATTTAAAAATTAAGCTTCCTGTATATCCAATTAGTAGTTGAGTTTTATGAAGATCATTATCATTTTTCACTGGGTATATCCAGCGTAGCTAGTCTTTTCACTTTTAATCATACGCAGCTACGACGATGCCGGCTCAATTAGCTACTCCTTTCCTTGCCTCCTCAGTCTACATTACCCTTTCAATTACTGTTTTGCGCCATAGTGATCCTTTTGTGGCCGACAGCAAAATAAAAAAATTAAAAAGAGGATAAACAATTTTCGTGGAGCGCACATTGCCGGACTTAACTAGATATTATATCTGTTCCTCATAAAAATTTTTACAGTGGTTATGTTAAAATTTGAATATGAAATATGGGTTCAAGCCCCGGACAAAGCAAGATTACAAATTTAGAAACAAGTTTTTACAATTATAAAAGTTTTCCAGCCGAGTTGCCCATCGGCAGTGATTTGGCAATCACTCCAAGTGCATATCTGCCATGAAAAGTTTCTCAAGGAAAACCTCTCACCTGCGTTGCAGATGCCGTTCTGAGTCGGCGTAAAACATGTTGGTACCGTCCCACCAAAAGAAGCACGACGCAGTAGTTTTTACAATGTTTATTGAAATCCTAAAATAGGCTACGAAGCGGTTCATGCATTTCAAATTTGATCTGCAGATAATTATGTGGAGTAGCTGGAAATGTCTAGACGGTCTGACTGGAACAATTAACTGAATTTCGCCGAGCAAGAATGGGCTAGAAATCGTGCCTATTATAAGTTTTACTATAAATAAGACACCACATCTCTCTCTACGGCTCTCTAAAAGTAAATGTTTCAATCGGCTAATGTAGGACGGAAGATTCCGTGACGTATCTCAAGGTAAATGTTTCAAAGCAAAAGCAAAAACGGATGCCAGTTTACCACAATGAACCTGATAATGCGGGTTCCAGATTATCCAACCATACTCCAATAAGGGCTCATCAATGATATAAAGAGAGTTTTAGTAATATATGGTTCTTTAAATTCCTTGGACCATCGTTTGACAAACGCCAGGTACCTTTAGCACTATTTACACAAGATTCAAAATGTGATTTAAAATCAAGCCTGTGGTCCATTAATACGCCTAGATCAGAGAAGCTGGCGACTTGCTTAACAATCGACCCATCTGGTTAGGGGGCTGAGACTATACCCGTGGTAAGTATGCCTGTCGTAAGAGGCGACTAAAATACCAAATTGATTCAAGGGGTTGTGTAGTGCAACCCTCTCAAAAGGTTGCCAGCGCAATATATATGTAGCTTCTCCAACCCAATTGGCAACCTCACCTGCCCGTGGCGAATACTGTTTCATTAACAGCCGAGGCTCTGGAGACGGCAAACTCCTGATGGATCTGGGGGGTGGCAGTGCGTGATGGCCTAGAAGGTGTTATGTAGTCATACCAAATCGTTCCCGAGATGGTCGGGCTAGTACCTTTATGGTGCTTGTTAATGGAACGTACAGGATATACATCCCGTAACACTCCCATGGCCTTCGGAGAGTATCCTTATCGCTACAACAACAACAACTTGCTAATAATACAATCACCAAACACGTATGCATGGGGTTGAAAGGGTTTACGTGTAAAACGCATTAAATTGCGCTTAGATAGGTTTAATGACATGATGTTTACATTACACCATTCTACTAGGCTGTTAAGATCTGACTGAGGAAGTGCGCTACTATCTGATGAGCTGATAAGCATACGTTGAGGTTATCCGCGTACATCAACGGCTTGCAGTACTTCAAAACAGTTGGTAGGTCGTTAATGAAAAGTAGGATTAACACTAGACCTATGTGGCTACCTTGCGCAACACCAGAGGTAACATTAACAAAATGAGACCAACTGTTTTAAAATATAACGCTTTGCTTTCTTCCATACAAATAAGAAGCAATCCAAGAAAGAAACAAAGGTGGAAAGCCTAGTCGAACAAGTCTGTACAAGAGTAAGCAATGGTAGACTTTATAAAGGCCTTGCTAAAATCAGTGTAAATAACATCAGATTCACAATCAAACTTGAAGCTGTCGGATAGAAGGGTTGTGAACTCGAACCCTTACAAAAGCCGTGTTGTGATAAGTCAATCGCCGAAGATACTCCATGTGCTAGTTGCTTTGTGATTATCGACTCGAATAGCTTTGGAACAACACTCAGTTTGGCAATTCCCCTTTAATTGTAGGCACATGATCGGCTACCACTTTTATAGAGGAATTATCAGGGACTCCTTCCTCTGCCTGGGGAAACATCCCTAGCTTCAGGGATGTTGAACAGAGAAGCTTTAGGTGGATATAGGTATTGAGCACATGTTTTAAGCACAATTGAAGGAATTTGATGAGATCCGGCAGAGTAGAATACCTTTTACCATAAAACATCCTCAGCGCAAATACTACGGACTGACGCTGAATTTAGCGAACACAGTCTAAATGTGTATTCCGAAGGCATCGAATCAGATGTATTGGAGTAGTTCGATTGGAAGAAATGCAACATATTAGCAATTACGGAATTAATTTATTAACTTTTTTTTTAATCTGGGGACCAACTCATGTTCCGTGAAGTGATAAAATGCAGCTTTTTTACATTTGAACAAATTTTTGTGTGAAGGTTTTTTTTTCAGTTTTTTCACTTCACAGAACCTCACCCACTGGTGTGAGGTATCAGATCAAAGACACAAATTTGAAATTTTCTTCCAACTGAAAAAAATGTCTGTTGCCCCACAATGAAACAAAAACAAAGAGGCTAAACTTTTCAATAACGACTTAAAACAAATGTTTCAGCAAGCCACGAGCTGGTTTGGTTGCCTGGTTGACTGGGCAACTCTAATTGTGATAAAGAAAATTAGAATTTCAATTAAATGGTTTCACAAGTTTGCTGCTGGAAAGGCAAGTAAAAACGCATGCATATTTGTGGGAGTGTATGTATGTGCCTAAGTGCTTGTAACCCTTTTA
>JARSSU010039645.1:0-62067 GCA_029619165.1 Eurosta solidaginis | reverse complement strand
TTTACTAGCTCCAAGGCTGTAGCTGAGAAGTTGAAAAGCGTTTTAAGTTTTAAGCATAGTACAGTATGGTCGACTGAGTCAAATGCCTTCGAGTGGTCCAAAAGTGTGAGAAACGTTACTTGGTCCATATCCATATTTCTTCTAATGTCATCTGAAACGCTTAATAGCGTTGTGATACAGCTCCTGCTTGTTCTGAATCCCGACTGATGTGGGCTTATCAGGGAGTTGTTATGGACAAAAATATTTATCTGTCGATGCATCACGCGTTCGAAAACCTTAGAAAGAAAAGGCAGAATAGCAATAGGTCGAAAGTCACCATTTGGTTTCTGGACAGGAATAATTTTAGCTTTTTTCCAGCATTTAGGATAAAATGATGTAGTAAAGATGGAGTTGAAAGCGTGAAACGATATATGAAAGAATTTTTGGCAGGATGCATTTTACGAGCTTAGGATGGACATCATCAAGGCCAACGGCGCTGACTTGATTGAGAGCATGGACTCGACCACATCGCATTCATCGACGCATTTAAAAGTAAAAACCGGGTAAGGTAACACTTGGACCAGATCTATAACGATTATAGTTGATATTATGCAGAGAAGGTGGGAATTTGCAAAGGTTGCGTTTAACTAATTACATTAACGATTCGGAAATATGTGTAGTTTTTTTCCCAATGCCAATGCCAATTTCGCGGATCTGCTTCCACGTCTTCTGTGAGCCAATGGCTGTACTGAACTGATATTCATAATATTTTCTTTTTGCCTCTTGATTGTTTTAGTCACGTCTCTTCTCAGTTTCTTGTAACCATATAAGCTCTATCGCGATCGATTTGTGTTCCAACTCAGAGAGCTTTATGTTGCGTTTCCTATTAGGACTGCTTTATCAAAATTGTTAAACATGGATGCCATATGTGCGTTGAGAGCACTGGAAAATAGTTTCTATGTGTGAATGAATAAAATATATAGGTATGTAGTGTATTGCATATGCAGTCTACACATAACACATACAAACTACAAGAGAACTTTATTCAAGTCAATAAAATTAAGCATCAAATTTATAAGCTAAAGCTAGCTCTGTTGCCCTTTATTGTATTTTCCGGTTCAATATTTGCTCAACGGCTGAATCGAGTATAAAAATTTAGATTTGTATAGGGTAGTCCATCCATTCGCCCAATTTTGAACGCGACCCCTCGAGAATGGAACTGAAAGTTTTTCTCTCGTTTTCTATGCTTACGAAAGACGTTTTTCAGATTTTTCAAATTTTTCATCCAACTCAAAAAAAGTATGAATTTTAAAAAAACACCGTTTTATTTTCAAAATGCTATAACTTTTTCAAAAATTGACCGTTTGGGATCTAATTAGTTTTTAAATGTACTTTTCGGAAAAAAAATGCAAAAAATTTTTTAAAGTGTAATTTTTCAGTTTTTCGAGATTTTTCAATTTCGCCATCATAAAAAACTCAATCAATTCTGCAATATCCCAACTAATCCCAGAGTGAGCCGATATTTAATTGAAAAAAAAACTAAAAATTCTTTTGTATTTTTTCCGAAAAGTACATTTAAAAAACAAATTTAAAAAAAAGATCCTAACGGTCAATTTGAAAAAAGTTATAGCATTTAGAAAACAAAATCGGTTTTTTTAAAAATTCATAACTTTTTGAGTTGGATGAACAAATTTGAAAAATTCTGAGAAAGTCTTCGGTAAGCTAGAAAAAGAAGAAAAACTTTCAGCCAATCTAAAGGGTCGCGTTCAAAATTGGTCGAAATGGGATGAATACCCCATATACAAACTACTTATGTGATATTGCTCAAAACACATGTAGTAGGTATTTACATATTATGTAGGTGGCCCGACGCATGCCTTCGAGTGATTACTTCAATAAGTAGTATTGCTCTTTAGTGTCAATAAATGAAAAATAGTGCATAGCAAAGTGTAAATATGCAATGCATTATTTTTATGTGACTGACATACATGTACAAATCATATTCATGTAGTTATATTAAAATTTTGGAAAACACTATTAACACAGTGAGGCGAGAGTACTCCCCGTAAAGTAGATAAATTAAATGTTGAAGAGGTCCCGCGCAAAGCATACTGAGCGAAATAACGCACCTAAGCTCAGCCGTATGTAGAAGAGAAGCACAGAGGTCTCAATGATATGTGACGAACTATAGCAACACTAAGGCCTACTATCATCTCTAAGCGATACTAAGCAGCACTTGTATCTACATAAACAAATCAATAATTATGTCTACACATATGTACATACAAGAGGCGGAGAGATATGCACAAACACATGCATATATCTGAGATGCTCACAAAAGTATGCAATCATCGGTCGAAGTATCACTCACATATACACGCGCATATGAGAAGCTATAAACGTGCGTCTGTAGTTTATAGCTGGTAAAAAAAAGTAAAATCTAGAAAGGAGAAACGCATAAAGTATGCCAACGAGGGAAACCGAAGAGTATAAAAGCAGCACCAGCTGAGGCATGGCAATCAGTTTGTTTGAGCACGCTATCAGTTGCGAAGTATAAGTGTAATTGTGAAGCATTCTAATAAAGACCATTTTGTCATACATTGAATATTGGAGTGTTTTATCAACAGTTAGCGATACGAACGTTAGTAGAAGTGTAAAATAAGCGGAGTCACTAACGTCGTTACAATATCCACCCTACAAACAGACGTCAGACCTCTATGCTTGGAATTTTACGGCGAATCGTTCTTAAAGTCAATACCCTGAACTCCGCAGTAGAGTAAGCAACTTCATCCAGAAAGACGCGCGTCGCTCGACCTCAGCTCGATCTGGGTACTGTACACAGGTATAAACGCTTACCTGTCTAAAATCAACGCCGACATACGTAATGTATGTCCTGCTTGTAACATGTCATACATGGCACCAACTATCTTCAATGCATTGTGGAACCAACGCCTCTACACCCGTTTCTCTCTAGTCATCCCTGTTGAAACAGCAACAACAATCCTACAACAACAAATTGTTATCGCATTTCGATGTATTTTGGTTTCCCTGTGTGTTCTTTGGAACTCATAATCTTAAGCTGAGTTCCAAAGAACCAGTGGCGCAATCATTAAACTTTTTAACAACATTTGACAGCGGTAAATTAGCTTAACAACAATTTTGACGACTCAGCTATTCAATAACTTTTGTCAACCCTTAATCGTTGTTGATAAAACAATTGGCAATTTATCGTGATCTTTGTTGATATTGTAACGAATTTACTTGCAAATCCTCTATTTGCAACCCTTCTGCTAAGTTCGTATCGCTAAACGTTGAATAAATAACTCCAATATGTAATAATGCAAAATGGCCTTTATTCAAGTACTTCACAATAACACTTATACTTTGCAAACGAATATCTTGCTTATTAACCAACTGATTTACAGCTCAAATGAAACTCTACTATCAAAATAATACTGCTATAGCTCGCTAGATAGCGCTTAATCCAAATCTCAAATCAAACTGAATTACATTTTACTCGCTTGTGCCGCTTTTATAGTTTTACGCTGCATACATCTAGGCTCTTCTATTTCCAGAACTTACCAACTATTTCGAGTGTTATAGTTCTCATATAGTTTCTACTTGTTTACAATTTTCTACTTTCAGCGTCTCTCAAATGTATGTGAGTTTGTAGTTTACAGTCTCTCGCACACACATAGGCGTATAAGTAAATGCATCTGTGTGTGACATCTCTCGGCTGCCTTATATATGTGTATACATGATTTGATTATTGACGTGAACATCGCTTAGCATCGCCTTAGTGATGGTATAGCTTAGGGATGCTAATATCCCGTGACATATTATTAATCTAACGAGAAAGTTTGTAAAATTTATTTATTCGACTAAATATCAAAATTATTATTAATTAGAAATGAATTTTATGATTTTTTAAACAAAATGCCACGCAACTGCAAAAAAACGCAAGAGTGATGGAACTGCGCTCACTCGGCGATATGACAAGCCTTTGAGCAAGCGCCAATGAAGTTTCGAAAATTGTACGGCGTGGGTCTAGATATTGCTTCTGACATCACTCAACGTATGGAGGAAAGGTGGCAAAGGTCGAGAGTCACGTACTCATGTTTGGAACTATGCAACTTTGAGCCACTCCGCATTTCCTTTCACTTTTTCTCATTCTCCAGCTTTCCGTGAAGTAGCTGGAATTTTCTGGATGCTAGTCCCTCAGTCTCGATGAGTATGTCGACCATCTTTTCATTTGTTCAGCCTATGCTGTTTTTTTTGCGGCTACCTTGCGGTGTACGACATTCTGATGTATTAAATAAAAAGGGCAGTAAAATACTTATCTTGCTGAATCCTGCTCAAAATTTTTGGCGCGAACATATTATTAGTTGTTTTGTTTTCAATTTTATGAATAGTTTCCAATGTGCTCTTATGCAAGTCGAGCTCCCCTGAAAATTGTTGGATGAGATTAGGATATAGAGGTTTTTGAGTATTAGCTGCATTGTCCAATAAATAACTTTAACAGTCCATTGATGCTGGAAAATACGCAGCCTAAAATGAATCAATTTCTCTAATATAATAGTTCTATATCCTCTTCAGTGCTCACAGTACAATCCAACGTATGCGACCCGAAATTATCCCTTTTATTTATTTGAAACTTTGCACAAAACTCGATTATTGCTAATCGCGCACACTGACATGCACAAAATAATTGAATTTTTCATTATCCTTGCTAAAACCCTCTTATTTGTGCGATTATAAGTTTAACGAAATTGCAATAAATACCCTACAAACCGGCACTCAAACAGCAAACGATTGTCAACAGCTTAAGTTGCAACATTTTTAAATTAAAAATTAAATAGTTCTAAGAACAAGCGTCAGTTACAAATACAATAAACATGAGACAATTTTAAAGTTTTGGCGTTGGCGGTAGTGGAGACAATGAGAAGGACAAATCGAAGTTACAGCGGAAGATGCTAAGCATGGCAGGAAATACCAAAAGTTAAGAAATTACACCGAAGGCTTGCATGCTTTAGTAACACGAAACAAAAACAGCTGAGATGCATTGTCACATGCCGACAGCGCATCGAATACACTGGCCTTGTCAACTTGGCTCTAGCCAGTAGCGTTGCTGTCAGATAAACTGCTTGGTAAGACAGTCTTTCCACACATTTTCGTAATGCTTTTTGCTATGCTGACTTGTTTAGGTTAGGTCAGGTGGTAGCTGCCCATGATAAGGATAGCTCACTTGGACAACACGAAGGTCCATTGTGATACCGCATACACCAAAAATAACGGTGACTTAGATCTAGATACTTAGAGAATCGTTGGGTAGCAACGATAAAGCTCCGAATGATACCGATCTCAACTTTGGATAAATCCTCGGGAGATCCAAGTGAGTCGCGACCGAAGTACTTTCGCCTAGTTCTGGCAAAAGCTGGGCAATCAAGCATAAAGTGCTTTGGTGATTCCACCTCATCAGCCTCCATACAGCTGCAGCAGGATGGAGTTTCCAGTAAATTGAGATTACCGCATGGGTACCCATGGGACAGTGCCCTGTCAAAACCCCAATCACAATTGATAGGTGAGCCTTAGTGAACCCAATTATTTCAGCAGACCTCCTGCCATCCACTTTCGGCCAGAAAGATCTTGCTACCCGGCAAGACGTGGTGTCCGTCCAACGTTTGCTGAGCTGACTCGCGGCCCAGCTATGGAGGAGCAATCCACAGGTGGCCAGCGGAATCCCGAAATCCCAACAGCCATCTTCATCCGGTTCAGTTGTACCGATGCGGGCTAAGAGATCCGCTTGACAGTTGCCCGGGATATCACTATGGCCCGGAACCCATATAATCTTAATTGTAAAATAATTCGATGCAATCGCAAGCGAGGTCAGGCACTCCCAGACCACCCTTCGATCGCACTGTAGTTGAGCTCAACCCGCTGTGGGTTAGGGGTAGTAGAATATGCCCACGGCAGGCATGCCAGTCGTAAGAGGCGACTATAATCCACAAAGGGGTGTATTGTTGGTTTTCTAATTAAATTGTTTATGTTGATCTTCGGATCTTCGTGCTCCAAGCCAACAGTGCACTTCTGTTGTAACAAATTGCCGTCATCGTATTAGTGACGAAAAGGGATTGTACTGTTGGTTAAATTGGTTTGTAATTTGATCTTTGGATCTTCACACTCCAAAACTATCAGTGCACCCTAAAACCGTAACAAATGTACGTCATCTTATTAGTGACGATAAGGCTAACCAATCCTGAGTGGCGTTACTCGAAAGGGAGCAGGGTGGACGCTGGTATCACCCTGTGGGACCCTAAGCATGGTCCTTATAAAAAGTGTTACCGCGGGAGCAGGAAAAGCCAGATGTGATCTGAATTATTCAGGTCTCACCTTCCTGTACTGGGATGGCCCCCTTATGGGAGCATCGCGGTGGCTGTGGTTTGAATGCGTAGTATTGCCTCTGTGGAAGTTGACAATAAAGCATGCTTAATGAAGTTATGCAGTCGCTTCTTCGTTGGAGTTGACAATAAAGTATTCTCTTCGGAGTAATGCGGTCTTCTTCGGTGGGAGGTGGGCAAAAAGTTTACTCATAGTACTTCTCATATGGAGTAGGCTAATCTGTGCACAAGTAATTCAAAGACGCTTCTGCGGAAGGTCAAAGTAATGGTTGGTTATATCCCAGAATTGTTCAAAGTTGATTAAAAAGGAAGCATAAAAGGAAGATAGGAAGATAACGGCGGATATTCTGATGATATACAATGCGAGTTTATTAGAGTTGTATAAATGTAGCAAATAATGTTGAGAATAAGGTCGAATGTTGCATATAAAACTGAACTATGAACGTTTGGCTGGTAGTTCAGTTGCAACATGGTCCCTCGTTGTGGAAAATTATGGATAATTGTAAGGGTGGGTTAGTGCCCACGCTTCTTTTTGAAATTTTTGGAAACTTCGTTAGACAGCCATATGATCAGTTTTGCGCTCTAGTACCTATGAATGATGAGATATATCTTGAGTGCATTTGTACTTATAGATTACATTGGTAGTCATTCACGGCGAACGGGTATATAACTGGGCGAACGTAGTACCTATGACTAAAGGGATGTATCTTATTGTGCAAGTGGTTTAGTAATATGATTAATTTAGATGTATCTTGCGAGTGTTTGTGTCGTAAGTACTTGTGAGCATCACTGTCTGTTGTCCGAACAACAGATAGTTTTATTCACAAGGAATTATATGACGCTCTCACTTTGGGGAACATTTAAGCAGTTATTCATAAAGAAAACATTTGCACTGATAGATGACATCGACATTTAGTTCATGGCGAAGGTGCATTTTGGATCATAAGGCTTTAAAAAGGTGTATCACATCCCAAATTGTGTTCCAAATTCCTGGTGCTCAGAAAGGGTTGCTCACAATGCCCCTAGTATTAAAATTGTGGGACCGTATCATGTATTGTTGCATAACTGATTGTTGGGGTGAGGCGGAGGTGGCATGTGGCATGCTTGCTAGCCCCCACGCGACGAGCTAGCAGGCCACCTCCGCGCACCCCAACAGTCAGTTATACAACAATGGCGCCCAAACGAATAGCCCAGTTTAGATTTTTACTTTGGTTTCCAATTTCTCATTTTTCTTCCTGGTTTCAGTTTTCGGCTTTTTTTTGCAATTTCCTTTTCTTTACGTCTTTCATAACTTTTAATTCTCTATTCCATTTAGATTTTTTGTAATTCCTCCTTATTTTGTTTCCTTCATACTCTTCTTTATTTCTAAGACCGAACAGGCGACCGTTGTGAGCGATCGCTTGACAAGTCCGATACGATTTGTGCCACTACAACAAATACGAGGGGCGATACTTAGCTTACCGTAGGAGTTCCTTATGAGAGTTGCAACGCTTGAGTAAGTGGGATTCTACGGTAATGCTAGTATGATAGGAGGTAGACGTTTTCGGTTGCAGGCCACTGTTTAAGCTGCCGTGCAAATAGTCCAGCACTATTTGCGCGTGAGGCCTACAGTGCGCCTGCGCCACAGACAATGCAACAGAGTATGGCAGCCAATCTTAAGGCCAAGGCCTCTCGACTTGATGTGCTATACTCGACTGACATGACCTGTAGGGGAGACGTAGCTGACTTGGACTTGGACAAATTACGGACGGACAGCTCACATCCATTATGACCTTGCTGAGGTGCAACACCAGCACACACCAGTATTTTAATATATTTATTCTTTATGAAATCGATAGAAACTTTGTACAAGTACAACAAACAAAAAACAAATATATATATATATAAGCAAAGAAAATCGAATTGGAGTTAAATCATATGTACATATATGCGTAGTATTACTTACTTTTAATTCCACATTACGTTGGCCTAAAACCTAAGCGTATACATATACATATGTCTACTCATTTTTAAATTTTTCTTAAACAATCATCTTTTGAATGTTTAGATTTACCTAGCCCTGAGCGGTTGATTTATTATTTTATTAGTTCTTGGTGAGAATTTTTAACTTTTTTATTTTTTGAAATACCAATTTAAATTTTTGGATATTTCTTGTCGTTCTTTTATTATATACATACATTTATTTACCTGCATACTTACCCATACATGCATATATATTTACATACTGTTTTTAACGTTATCCTTTCATCTTGTTGATATTAGCATGTTTTTTGAATATTTAGATTCTTTTTAAATCATCTTTTGAATTCTGAATTTTTTTTTAGATTTTAAGTTAATCATTTACTTAAATTTTTTTATTTTTTTACTTTATTCCCTTCGTTCTTTTTGGGACAAATTTTTTTTCCCCTTGAGTTTACGTTCCGAATTAATTTGGAAGTTTTGAAGTCGGAGTTGAATTCTTATTAGTTTATTTTATTTTATTTTTGAGTTTTATACCTTCTTTTGGAGTTTTGAAATTTTCTTACCTACATACGGAGTTCGGTCTTTACATACTCCGTCGTGTTGTTTTTTTATATACTACCTTAGTTTGGAAATATCTTGGGTGTTGAATTTTTAGGTTAACCCTCAGTGGGCTTATTTTCTTTGTTTAATATTTCTGTTTTATATTAAGAAAGTTTTATTTTTATGGTTTTTTACTTTATTCCCTTTCTTTCTTTTTTGGATACATTTTTTTTTACTCTTGAGTTTATTAACCCTTAACTGCATAGCAACAAATTTTTTTGAAATTTCATTTTTTGAGTTTTGTTTGAATTTTAAATCTAGGATCCTTTCTTCGGTTTTAACCCCCCGTGTGCTGGTGTAAAGTTTTAGTTTCTAAACCGTTTTCTTTTTGATTTCTTTGTTTAATTCCTTCGAGTTTTCTTTTCTCAAGGAAGAACATTCCTTTTTTGCTAACCACCCTTATTTCCCCAACCTTAACTCGCACACTAGTGGTGACTGTTGGAGTATTTTTATAGTTAGGCTCTACCAACTCTGTATTTGGGATTTAGTTCTGTTTGGCGACCACATCCCTGTAGGTCAGGAAATTTTTCCCTTCCTGAGCGATTGTTGTCGTGTATGGAGGAGGAAGACGCACCGGAACGAGTTGCTGGTGGATTGGGGTTATTCAACAAGAACCAGAGGGTCACAAGGAGTGTGAGCAGAGCGCTGCAGAACCAGGTGGTCGGATCAATCTTTACGCAGATCGACACGGGCGTACCCCATCCCGTAGATTTTTTGCCAACAGACTTTTTCAACAGGTGCACTTCGCGGGTTTTTAGGTCGACTAGTCGGGAGGAGGTGATCCGTCCGGTTACGATTAGGAGATCAGACAGTTTATATTTCAGCGAGGGGGAAAAGAGTAGACCAACTGTTTGAGATGACGGATACGGAGGAGCCAGGTGCTGTTGGGGGGCAGTCCCTAGGAGGATTGAGCTACCAGCGAACGCGGGTGCTGGGGCAGCGGAACCCCGGAGAAGCGGACCTAGTTCCACAGCTGCCAACATCGAACAGTTAAGCCAGATGATGGCGATGATGGCACAGCAAAACCAGGTGATGGCACAATATATGAACGAGGTTCGTCATATCCGGGATAACGAGTCGAACCTCAGCAACCGCGTCGCTGATATGGAGAACTCAGCGCAACCGTTAGGGCACAGGTCTGAGCGCGCGTCTACACCAGAGCCTAGGGAGATAAGGAATGAGACAGCCCACCAGCGTGTCAATCCAGGTGCAGCAAGGGGGGGTTTCAGGTAGCGAGAGGTACACCCAGGACCCACCGAGATGGAAGAAGTTGGACCTGGATAAGTGGCATGTGAAGTTTGACGGGACGACTAAGGGAATTACTGTGGAGAGCTTCATTTTTAGGATTGAAAAGTTGAGGCAACAGTATCTAATGCTATTGCCGAGGTCAGAACATGTTACAGCGAATTACTTGTGCATAGATAAGGACGTATTATTATCCCGGGTGGAGTTGTCCAGCAACCGGATGCCATTAACCATAAAATGGCAGGAGCCTGATAGAGCTCCTACCTTACCAAGGTAAGGACTTGTAATTGAATCGCCCGATTACAAGCAAATTGATACCAAACGATTCGTGCACTGAAGTGTTGAGGAAGACAACATGGAGCCGTTAGTTGGGCCATTGATCATGCAGTAGATGCGTGTTTGACACGTGGGGTTAGGTTTATGAAAATAGGTATCCACGTTAAATCACTTATCGACTGTAGTTGAGCTCAAGGCCTTGATAGCCGCTTCGCTATCAGAGTAGATGTTAAATTCCCTAACCGTAGTAGCACTGGATATCTTATTTATTTACTACAACGTCTATCTGTTTGTGTGCCTGTCATCCTATGCAACTAATTTCTCATAAACAAATTAAGTGTTTAATTTTAATATCCAATTAATGTTTTTTCAGCGCTTGAGCTGCTTTTTTAACAACCCGTTAGTTTCACCTGCGGGCATTGAGTCACAAATAGGTACTACTGTTTTCTTTAAAGGACTTGCATCTTTATCTCTATCTCGCGCAATAAAACCCGCTATATTTCTTTCCCTTTTTTAACTCATAAGTTTTACCCTACTGTGGCGTAGCTTCTAGCCTCAGGCACGACCAACAAGATGATGACGACAGGAAAGTGACACGCTTAGTGAAGCAAAAAACATGCCGACAGCCGTAACGCTGTTTGTCTTTTTAATTAATTAAGTAGCTGCGATTTCACTGTCTGTGAGATTATGACCGTTTTTTTTTCTCTCTCTTTTATTACATTTTTTTTCGCTCGTATTTTACTTCTCGCCTCCACATTTGCGGCCGTAGTGGCCATAAATTGCAGCAAAATCTCTGAAAATCGTGTAATTACTTATTAAAATGCGTTGTTCCGTAATTGATGGTGGCAATAGGGTTGCCGATGCATACATACATACATTCCATTGCCGGTTGATTTCTTTAATAGTTCACCGCAAAAGGGTGATGTGAATATGCGTAATGCGGCAGTTACTCACGAACGTACGTACCAAAAACGTGTCAGCTGACAAGACCTATCTTATGAGTGTGCAATGTAAACGAAAACTCACCGACGTGCAACGCCCGTACGTACGTAGCCCGGAACGTAGAAATCAAAACAATTTTGATTTTTTCCGTAAGAACGTGTCAGCTGATCGCTCTCTCACTAGACAGAGTTGCCTAGTAAACTTTTGTGCGCTAATTTTTGACCGTTTGCAGTTTTATGCAAAAACACCTAATTAAAGTTTGAAAAATTGTGAAAATAATTCGAAATAATTATGTAAAAGTGCTGAATATAAATATTTAATCTATTTATACTTATTTAATATGTATTCCGGCCTTTTACAATATCAAAAATTATGTTGGAAAAGTTGATGTTTCCATAAGCATACATGCAAAATGGTCAATGGCAACAGTGCTTATCTGTAAACAATACACACACAAATATGTTGTGTACATGTACACAGACACACATTGATTCCCACGGGCTTGAGAGTTCGGTCAAACGTGCTTCGTACGACAAACGTCCGTACGTACGGCACACGTCGGTGGGTAACTGCCGCATAAGCATCCAAACGGGATTTTATTGTAGCCGCTATTAACCCATTAGTGCCCAGAGAGATCCAGATGGGTTAGGAACATACAATTTTCAGACAAGTATTTATTTGCTCGTAGAAGCAAAATATGAAAAAATAAAATTTCTACCTCTGCTGGTTTTGGAGTTATGAGCTGTAACATATGTGTAACGGTGGGCGCTACTCAGTCAATTTTGACTGCCTTATTGGTAACTGACAATAAACGAAAATTGTTGAACTTTAAGTAACAGTTCACTGCTTTATTGTATTTCACTTAATTATCTAGAGAAAATAAACAAATTCAGGCAACTTTCGAAACAAATATATAAAAACTTATAATAAATACATATGCATATGCTCCATTTAGGAATAAAGATTTAGTTAGTATTGAAATAATGATATTTCTCGAAACATTTTATACATAAACCAACGTAAAATTTTTTACACATAGAAGAAGGGTGAGCTGCACAATTCAGGCCAGCGCAGCGACGCCTTTTTTGTCTATAGTTTCGACCACAAAATGATTTATGCTGTCAAAACGGCTAGAATATTGAGATTCATAAGTAGCAACTCTACGGTAACTTTGAGGGGGTTTTGCTACCCCCTAAGTTCTGCAAAAACGAGAAGCCATAGCTCTCCGGAATTCCAGTTGGCTCATGTATTGTCCTCCTTTTCGATGTAAAATCCAAGCGTTTTGTATTGAAACATCTATTAGCCAAGTAAAAATTGAGTGCCACCATTTTCTACCACGTGCTCCAATTCTATAGACATTTATATTTTGGTCCATTCTATCCATTCCACCCATGTGTTTGTTGTATTGTTGAATAGAATCTGGCAAAGGTAACATAATACGCTTCCTTTCGAATCGCGAATACCTACCAATGGTGGTAACAGGTAGTTTGCCATGTAAATATAGTAGAATCTACACTCACCACTGCATTGTCAACCCATTTAGTTATTTTAATATCGGTTGATTCCATTTTCGCGCTTTCCATGTAACTACGTTCAAGTTTTCTGAATTCTTCTTTCGACTGCAAAGGACATGATTTTCGAATTATGCTTGGTCGAATGGTTCCGGTTCCATGATAGCCACGTTGCCTTAGTCCAACTAAGGCTGAGGGTGACGTGAATAAGTTGTCAAAATAAAAACTGAATTCTAAACTCTTGATACTTTCGTCAAACGTGTCCAACATGCAAAATAGCGGCGTTATGTTTTTCCCGTATTGAAATGAATATTCCTCTTTCATACGAGGATTAGATCCTTGGTTCATCTCGAAATTTACTAAATATCCTAAAGGAGTATTCAGGCTCCACATTTTGTACCCAAATCGTAATGGTTTACTAACTTTTCTACGCCTTACACATGCACAAAAACAATCTAAATATAAGTGATGAGGAGCGCCCACTGTTACATGTACGTAACACTCCGATTGTCGGTTATCCCTAGAAGCCTACCGCTACCAAACATTTCATTTTGCATTTACATAATTCTATATATATATCTCTAAGTAAATAAACACAAAACTTTCACTGTTAAAATGTTTCTTTATTATTTTAATATTTGTTTAAAAAAGTCGTTTTCACACAACGACCAACCGCGATGAAATAAAAAGTGCAACTGACTCAGGTCTTGATTGACAGGGTTATCTACATTTTATTACATTTCTCGGAATGCAAAAATTTGAAATTTTACTAGCCTGCTATGACTAACGGGTGCTTCAAATTCAAACGGGCTGCGTTACGGTATGTAACAGTGGGCAGTATTGGGTTAAGGGATTTTTTGTGGTCGACGATGCCATTCATTGACTTTGTGGGCGCTTCAAATTCAGAAGGGCATCGCGTTGCCTTTTATGGATATACATACATACATATGTACTCTCAAGTGTATCAAGGTCAAATGGTGTGGCAACGAAATTTGATTAGCCTTTGAGTGTGCACACATATTTGAAGGTAAAAGGTCATAAAAATATGTATTTGAAGTGTTGAATATTCTGAAAAAATGTTAGCCGTTCATTTTGCTTATTTCTATCAACTGCAGATAAATGATTACATTTGCAATAATTTTTACGAGCCGGACCCGTGCGCATTTTCCACAACCAATCTAAAAGTCTATTACCAAATATCAACATAAATCAGCTATTCTATCTATCAATTAAAATTGCGCTGCCATCTGGCTCATGGGAGCAACTGCCGGTAATGCAGTGCAAATATTCACTATAGTGTCATAGTACAAATAGATTTCTTTGTGTGCTCACAATCGTTTATTTTTAACAAATTATTTTGATAAAATATAGCTAAACTAAAGCACTAGGACCAAAATTGCCCAAAGCTCGCTAATAGCCAGAATCTCCATCCTTACAACCAAAACTTTATTTATACACTCAAAAAAAAGTTATCATCAAGGCGATGCCATCTAGGCATCAATGTGCAATTTTTGCTTATCTTTTTTTTCGTCATCAATGATCTTATGTTATTGACATTTTCGAAATATTAGTTTGGTACTTGTATTTGTCAAGTTAATAGACTACATACAAATGTAATTCGTTTTATAATCAATCTAGTATTAAATGTTATCATAATGAAACTAGGAAATTTATACAGTTATCATTTTGATACATTTTAAGGGCGAAGCAAATATTTTCCATGGACAAATCAATTGTCAAGATACAAAATTGATACTTTTAATTATACTTTTTATAATATTTATCGTTGCATTGATACCACGAAAATGATACCGTTTATAGTTTCATTTTTGCACATCGTGTATTAAAATGATAGTGATACTTTTTTTTTAGTGTAGATTTGGATTCCAAATAAGAGCGAAAAGGGACCCGTACATAAAACAGCAATTAGAAATAATATACATATATGATTATTAAAGCGTGCATATATTATGTCAAAGTTTAAGTGTTAGATAGCTAATGAAAATTCCTTTCTATTTTTTAATCTTTTTTCTGACTTAAGACCATTTTACTTAACATTAAAGCGAATTATTCGATTAATTACAATTCTTTTTTTATTCTACTTTCAGGTACGTATCTACTCAATTATTATTACTCTGAAGAGCATATGATATGGCGAGCTGCCTTTACTAGTAAGTTGAACAGAGCTCTTCAAAACTGAAACTGTGACTGTGTTAAGCCGGAGTCATTGGTGCCGTATGTCGTATCGCTGTATCCGTATCCCTAACGTAATCAGCTGTTTATCGTTACGACGGTAAACCAAAACCCAATTGGTTGGCTACGATACGGTTACTACCTTAGCGGCACCAATAATCGATTGCATTGATTCTCATAAGGTTGGTCGAATCAGCTGTTAAAAGGTTACCGATACGGTTACCGATAAAGCACCAATGTCTCCAGCTTAAGTAAGAGTATTATGATCCTACTGGTAGTTGTTTGGTCGTTGATCAACGAGCAATGTAGCAAGACGAACACACGCATTGTTTGCGAATATTCAAAAATATAACGTTAGGAGTTCTTTGAGACCATTTAATTTGATCACTAAAGACCAATGATGACATGATATGAAACTTCTCGCTCTCTGAGAGCGCGTGAAAATGTGCATTTTTTATAACATTGACCATAGATGCCATCATCCTCAAAATCAAATTTGGGCATTTCGGAATAACTTTGGGGTATTTTACATGGTAAAGGTTTAATTTATGATTTTCACCGAAAACTTACTCAAGATTGTCAAATGAGATATCAAAAAACTCGAATTTTTTCAGGATCACAAATACAAAAAAAGCTTATTTTACCCGTTAAAAATTTTTCCGTGACAACACGTGAAATTTAATTTTTTGATAGCTAAGATAAAATGTACTTATCTCTTTTCGTGCGTTAATATAACAGCTCATTTAATTTTGTTATTTCTTGTACCTTTTTTACAAATTTTTGATCCGCTTATGTAGTTGAATACACTTGAAATGAAAAATAATGAAAACGCACCGATTTTCTTGGAATTTTTTTTGCGCGGTTTACGCAACTCTGATCTTCAAGACCCATTCTTGGAAACGAATGAAGTTTGTTTACAATCGAATGAACAAATGTTTACAATTGAATGAACTTTAAGACCCATTCCTGGAAACGAATTGAGAGAGAATGAATGTTTCGTATCATGTCATCATTGCTAAAGACGCAATATTTTGCTTGGCTCATGGTCAGCACTGATGACCTGATATGAAACTTCTCGCTCTCTGAGAGCGCGTGAAAATGTGCATTTTTTATGATATTGGCCATAGATGCCATTATGCTCAAAATCAAATTTGGGCATTTCAGAAAAACTTTGGGTTATTTTACATAATAAAGGTTTAATTTATGATTTTCGCCGAAAATTTACTCAAGATTGTCAAATTGGATATTAAAAAACTCGAATATTTGTCAGGATTACAAATCCGAAGAAAAAAATAACTCGTTTTGACCAGTGGAAAATTTATCAGTGACAAAACCTTTCATCGAAGGGCTGCACAGGAAGCGGGTTTTGGTAGCAACTTTCGATTGGTGAAAAAGTCAGCTTCTTAGTCTTCGCATAGATGTAAATGCATGCATAAAGGCCATGTTTTTGTGGAGCGTTGCGACATTCCATTTTTGACAGCTGAGATAAATTGTACGTATCGGTTAACGCAACATGTTTAATTAACAGCCTTTGCGGACGACAACGCAGATACTTCGCCAAGTGATGTAATTTCGTGATTTCTTATACATTCTTTGCGTTTTTTATTGTATGTGGATATACATATGTATGTACATAAACGTTTTGGTCGCATCAAAGTGAAAAAAGGGGCTAGCCGGTCATTGTTATCTTATGGCGGTGCCAGAGCAACAAAGCAAAGCAACGCAATCGAAATATATTATTTCATATTTTTTTCACTTATCTACCACAAAATATTTCTACAAAACTTTGCCTTTTTTATAAAAGTTTAATGAGTTTTTATCAGCTTACTTGCTGATTTATTTGAAAATAATGAAACTGAACTGATTTCTTAGTTTTTTTTTGCGTATTTTAGGCAACTCTATAGTCATCTGATTTCAAGACCCATTCTTGGAAACGAATGAACTTTTGTTTACAATTGAATGAACAGACAGCTGATTTCAAGCCCCATTCCTGGAAACGAATTGAGAGAGAATGAATGTTTCGTATCAGGTCATCAGTGATGGTCAGCTCATTTGTTTGACTGCCCGAAATTTAGTTTAATTTCTCGCTTAGCGTTCATTTACAATAAATCTTTCAACTGAGACTTCCAGTTTTTTGAATGAACGTGTTATATGTTGAAAATATTTTAACTTTTTGCTTCGCTTCACGTTCGACAAACTGTGTATCCAGACCCCACCTAAACTACCTATTTAACTAATATGTCAAAGTTAGGCTCTGGGAAAAGCGCGATATGTTAGTCCGGCCTCTTTAAAAGCATCAAACTAAAAGCAAAATGTGTTCGCCCTCAAAATAAAAAGTAAACAAACATAAATAAAGAAACAATCCCTACACAACAATTCAACTTTACTTGTCCCCACTGATACAGAGGGCATGCGAATCTAATAAGACTAAGAAAAAGTAAAATATTGCAAGAACGTGCAAAATAAATTGTGCAAAGAAACCAGAAAATAAACAGCAACAAACAGCACAGGGTTTTATACATTGTTTACTATATAGTTTGGCAGCTTAAATAGAGGTTATGTTGCGAATAGAGTGGAAGGCAGTGGACTAGGCAGTCGAATGTCATATAATGAAGGAATGGTGTTCGGAGTTTTTTCAAAGTTAAAAAAAAATGATAAAAGCTTTAATATAAATAAAACTATTGTTTTAATAACAACAAAAACACCTTATATATTCTATATACATAAATTCGTAATGATTATCTCACTTTAAAATTTGAGTTAAATAATCTAAAGTTTTTTTTTGAAACTGAGTCGAGAACTGTGCGTGTGAATGTGCGAATTTTCACCGATCAGCTGTTAGTTGCGCTACTTGGTAAAATTTACAATGGTTTTTATATATAAAAAGAAAAGAGACATTGCCTTAATAGCAAACCAAGACCATCTATACATACACTATATGTATAGATGGTCTGTAGTGGATTAGAAAGATGCGTACTTTTGTAGGCATAGGTGAGGTTATGTAACTACTTGTACTCATGGATTATTGTAAATTTAGTGACCCTCACTGAGTTGCTATTTCGTTTTGAAAATGAGCATGAAAACTAATTGTGTACAAAACAGCTTTATCGATAGTAGCTAGTAAAATTTCATGAAAATCAACATTAATACTATATCCTGGAGTAGCAGTAGATGTAACCATATGATATTTATAAGTGGGTATTTGTGGTTCTATACTTTCCAGCAAGGTTGCTGTTCATTAAGATATTGGGAGATTTGCTTTATCGGTGCACCTGAGTTATATTTCTTCATCTCCGAGATTTGGGCTATTTTGCTTTGATGCAAACGTCGAAGTTGGCTAAACTTTCTTTAGCGTCTTCGTGATTATATGATGACCTCCCACATGGACCTTTGGTAGTTCACTGAGAACATCAGTGATCATTTTTCTTGGGACAACTATCGATTTCGCATGCATTGACCATCTTCACTCCGCCATATGTAAACAGCAGGATATCAATTGCAAACTGTTCAACTGTTCTCAATATGACTTAGCGACTTAGTTGGTCGTTCATTTCGTTTGAGCCCTTGCATCACATAAGCCTCCTTACTTACAACGTGTTAAAATCGTACTGATTGTATATTTCCCATACTGCACTGCTTATAATGCACACAGTTGGTTTCCTCACTCCTAGACCCTTTCTCGAACAGCCTTCCCGAATAGTTGTTTATTAACATCTCATTTCTGTATCCCATATTGCCTTTGGCGCTATACATGTGTGTCTGTTGTTTATGTAATGTTATATGCGTTCCTTTGTTGCTGTGTATATGTGTGTGTGGCTGTTTGTGGTCTCATCTAATTAGATTGCTGTTGTAGTTATGTACTTACTACACCATTTCAAGTTGGATTTTAGAAAGCGTCAGTTGGATTTTAAAATAGTCAACTGGAAATTAGAAAGCGTCAAATGGATTTTAGAAAATGTAAATTGGATTTTAGAAAACTGGAAATTCTTCCGTTGGACTTTAGAAAGCGTCAATTGGATTTAGAAAACGTTAACTGGATTTTAGAAAGCGTCTATTGTATTTTAGAATAGTCAATTGGATTTTAGAATAGTCAGTTGGAAATTAGAAAGTGTCAATTGGATTTTAGAAAACGTAAATGGATTTTGGAAAGCGTCAATTGGATTTTAGAAAACGTAAACTGGATTTTAGAAAGCGTCAATTGTACTTTAGAACAGTGAATTGGAATTTAGAAAGCGTTAATTGGATTTTAGAAAACGTAAATTGGATTTCAGAAAATTTGAATTGGATTTTAGAAAGTGTCAATTGTACTTTGGAAATAGTAATTTTTTATTAATTCACACGCTACGTATACATGCAATAGCAACAAGATGATAATGAACAAGGAATAGCAGTATAAATATATATGTATATGTACATACATTTAAAATGTGAACATGAATAGGTTAAATAAGTATAAGAACAAGTTATAACAGGCGGTTAATATGATTATTTTAAGTAAGTAAAAGTTATAAGAAAAAGCATACAAACAGCTCATGTAGCAAAGGAAAATAAAGGTTCATTCACCAACCGGCATGGCTTCTCTTGCCATTGCAGCCGCGTAGAAAATGGAGCTGTGCTGCACTGCCCTGGCGCAATCTCCTCCAGTTATCGTGGCATTAGCGGCGTCTATAAGTGTTTCCACGTATTGTAATGTAACCTTTGCTCGCATACCCCGGACCCTACTGTAACGGGAACTTCCATTTGGCTTTTCACGTAGCTCTTCACTTTTGCCCAAATAATTTCTATTGGATTTAGCATAGGGCTATATGGTCCCAGCCGTAGAAGTTTGGACCTTCCACTCGTATGCTCCTCTATGACAGCTCCTATGCTTGCATCACATGGTGCGTTGTTGCATACAATGAACAAGTCGCTAAGGCTCTTTCCCTGTTGCTCCCACAAGTCCAACATATTGCGTGCCCATAAAGCGCAGGCAGATGAATTAAAAGATCCTCGTTGTCCGTCGACAGTCGCAACCCCTGATGCTACGATTTCTCCTATTAAGTGGACGTTTGGCCCTCTGGCTGCAGGAACCTGCTGCACAGTACGACTGCCGACCTTTGACCGCCCTTTAGTATGGCCGCAAAACAAGTTGAAGTTCGTCTCGCCGATCCAAACTATTTGCTTGCCCTCTCTAATGTATTTAGTTCACCTACGTAGCTAGCACGTTTCTCCTTGTTCTCTGCACTGTTCATTCTAACAGGCTGCACGTGAACCGTTTTTTAAACTATGTATAGAGCTTACCCTCGAGGTAGTTCCCTACGGTGGTCCGGGATAGGACTACTCCGAATTCGCTTCGGATGCGCTCACAAATTTGCTTTAGGGTCATGCTGCATTTCTTCTGAAGCCACCCCAAACAACGTCAACCTGATCATTCGTGAGCAATTTCGGCCTATTTCCGGCTTTTGGTTTGAATATCTTTTTCACCGGCGTTCACCCATGACCATGCCGTCTTGTAAGCAACACCCAAAGTCTGAGCCAGAGCCACCCAATTTTCGCCCCTTGCAGCTACGTTAACAATCCTCTCCCGATCATGACGATGAGGTTCTCATGTACACTCTTCTATTGCGCGCATTCATTCCTGAGTAGGTACACAGATTCAATATAAAGAAAGATGTGCAAATTACAAATATTATATAGTTACCCGTTATATCTCTGCGACACATAGGACACGCTCCTCGGTCCTCTACAATCGTTTGTATACAGCGTGTGTGAAAGAAATGCCCACACGGCGAAACTGTACTGACCTCTTTACCGCGACGCATACAGCTTAAACAAATGCCACAGTCATCTTGCATTTGCATTTTTTTCAGTTTTTTTTTAATTTGATAACAAAATGTATGAATTTAGCACAGACCGATACAATCTTCGCTTGAAAATAATTATTTTATATATAAAAAAAATTTTGCATTGACAAATACCGCTCATAAAAAAGTACATTGCCAAGTTATTCATAATGTGTAGTGAAAATTTTCAAAAATCCAATTTACGCTTTCTGAAATCCAATTTACGTTTTCTAAAATCCAATTGAAGCTTTCTAATTTCCAATTGACTATTCTAAAATACAACTCATGCTTTCTAAAATCCAGTTTAGGTTTTCTAAATCCAATTGACGTTTTCTAAAATCCAATTGACGCTTTCTAAAGTCCAACTGAACAATTTCCAGTCTTCTAAAATCCAATTTACGTTTTCCAAGATCCAACTGACGCATTATAATTTCCAATTGACTATTCTAAAATCCAATTGACGCTTTCTAAATTCGAACTGACTATTCTATAAAATCCAATTTACATTTTCTAAAATCTATTTGACGCTCTCCAAAATCCAATTAACGTTTTCTAAAATCCAATTGACACTTTCTAATTTCCAATTGACTACTTCAAAATCCAACTGAGGCTTTCTAAAATCCAATTAACTATTCTAAACTCCACTTCAGCCTTTCTAAAAACCAACTTGAAATGGTGTAGAGGCATAGTGATATGTTGCAATTGCTTATATTCGCCACAATATTCTTTGCATGTGCAATTATTTACTTTTTGATTTACACAAATGTGCATTCGTCTGGTTTGTAATTTACGCCATGCAGCGATGCCGAAAAAATTACCGCTATTTGCGAATTTGCCATTGCGTTTATTGCTCGTGGCATAAAATAATTTAAGCAAGCAAAGTGTGTAAAAAATACGTTTACAAACTTTGAACACATGACTTTAACACTTGAAGAAAATCACAGACAAGGCTATGCTGCACACGCCAATAGATTGCAAACCTGCTGCTTGATAATCTCTAAAAATCTGAACAAAAGTTATAAGCAACGTTTGCACTAGAAATAATGTAGTGTAGAGCAATAACATTAAAGCACAGTTAGAACTACGAACACTTTTAGAGCATGCTTGTTGTACAATTGTTAACTACAAGCAGCGTAAGTGTTATTGAGTGATTTTAATGTGCGACTGACGCTTGTTAACTGCTTGTTGCAAGTTACGCTGAAATAATGCAACTTAAAAAATATTTCAGTTAACAGAATTGGTTAAAAACTTAAAACGAATGATGTGCGCAATAATTGGCAGCTTGCATGTGTCTACAAATATTTTTATAACCTTGCTTCCCTCTTCCACCTTTACTATTCCCCGCTGTGCGCATTTCCGCACAATGAAGTGAGCTACTGCATAAACACGCGTGTGCAGATTAGTTCAACGCTGTGACATTGCATTACAGCACGTGCCACGTACACTAATATGCTACCGAAACGTTTGTTTGCTAAGCGTTCCTGCACAATGCGTGACGATTTTTGAACGTCCTCGTATTTGCTTTGCAGGATATTACACTTTTGTCCTTATTTTTTATACTAAGACGATAGGGATCATCAAAATTAACATGCACTGTGTTGGTAAGCGAGGAAATAAAGGGTATACAATTTAGTTACCAAGCAGCAACGAGATTCAGCAACCATTGCCGTCGCTCACCTCACCCTGTGTCCCATTTGCGGTCACTTGCACGTCCACTTAAGAGTCCCATTTCACTACAGCCAACGCCGACTGAATGTGGCATGTAACTGCAACAGCGTATCGTGCAAATCTCATGTTGCACGCTCATATGACGCAGTGGTAATACAGCACTCTGCACGTTCTGTGAAAGTGCGCCCAGCATGTCGTAGTTGTCGCAAATATTTTGAACTGGTTTTGCAATTTCAGTTGGCACTACGTATTTAAAGCTGCCGAACTTTATTCGAAGTCATGCTATAGAATTCACCAAACCCCATTAAAAATGTATTAGCCCGTTACAGCTTCGTTTTTCGTGGCCACAATATTTGCTGGAGTTTAGCGCATGTCGTTTCAGTTAGTTTTTTCCTTTGATCCTATCTTTTTTCTGGCTTCTATGTATTTCGTACCATTTCCTGGTTTAATAAGTGGCTAATAGATTTATTTCATCGCCAAACGCGTCTCGCTTCAATTCATACCATTTCGTCCGATTTCCTTCTCTGTACGCTTATAAATCTGCTGCCCAGCTTGACATATGCCCTCATATATCCTACATATGTATATGTTACATATGAAAATTCAGGCATACACTCATTTATTCCTACCATGCTATTCGCATTTATGCACTTGTTTGTCGCATGCTTCTTTGCTTGTTGTTGGTTTGCTTTTCGGCACGAATTATAACAGTAAAACGTGCAAAGTGTTCAGGTTGTCAGTACGTCTACACTGGTAGATGCTCAGTTGGTCTTGTTTTTTTTTCTTGTTGATAAGTTGCTGTGGCTGTCATCAGTAGATTTTTTGGTATTGGAGCATCACTTCGTCCAATTTCATACACTCTACTTCGTCCGTTGACATTGTGGTTGCAAGTTATCGCCTGTAACTCGTAATATACTCCATCGCACGAGTTACTGCTTATCTACCTTTCCTTGTGCGACTTTTTTTCCTCATACACTTTGCTGGTGTGTTGAGTTTTCCTGGATGTGTGTAGACTTTACTCAAAATACATATGAGCATGTGAGTGTGTACTCGTTCGTTGCTGGATAGTGAGGATAAGACATTTCTGCTGCTGTCATGTCCATTTGTTCAACAAACGTTGGCGTTTGCAGAAGAATAAAAGATCGATACGAAAAGTGCATAATTATGTGCAAAAAGAACGTCGCGCTATTATAAACACAAAGAACAGGCTCCACGTCTGTTCAGTAACTTATGGCAACTTGAACCCGCTTACTTACATAATTGGCGCTTAACCGTTTAAATGGTTATAGCCGTTTGCTTCATCGCTGTGCTAACTGGCAAACCAAGAGACCTTGGTAACAGCAAGGGCATTTAAATCGTATTCCACCTGCTCCTTCTATTGGTGTGGGGCCGCCCTCTTCCTCTGCTCCGTAGGCGGGTTTCGATAAGAATACTTTCTTAGCCGGATTATCATCTTTTAATCGCTTAGCATGACCTAGCCAGCGCACCCGCTGTGTTTTAATGCGCTGGACTATGTTGGTGTCTGCATAGGGCTCGTACAACTCATCACTCAGTTTTCACTCGAACAATCCCAGAGCCGCCTCATTTGATGTTGCCATGGTCCATACTTCTGCACCATCTGGCAGGACGAGTATAATAAGGGCCTTGTAGAGCACGGTCTTCGTTTGCCGAGAGAGGACTTTACTTTTCAATTGCCTATCTAGTCCAAAGTAGTATTTGTTGGCAAAAGTGATTCCTCCTGGATTTCTAGACTGACGTTGTTGTTTGTGTTAATGCTGGTTCCCAACAGTGACGTGGTGTTCAAGGCGCAAATGCGCTGACTCTTTGCTTAATAACAGCAGGTACTTCGTTTTACCCTCATTCATGCCGATGATGTCAATGTTGTCAGCATATTAATATTGTTCCAAAACGGTTAAGTTCTGCAGCTAGAGAAATCGTAATATAGGGGGTCACTCTGTCTGAAACCTCGTTTTGTTTCGAACGGCTCGGAGAAGTCCTTCCCAATTCTGACTAATCTGATGTTGTTGCTCAACGTAATTTTTACAGCCGTATAAATTTAGCGGGTAAACCAAATTCAATGTGAGTAAACTTTTGTGCATGCACTCGTTCGACTATATTTTACATAAAAGCTGATGCATGCGCCTTACCAACTCCTCGCCACCGTATTCGAATAGTTCCGCAGGCAATCCATCAGCGCACTGAAGAAACTTCGCGTTAAATTTTGCATACCTTCGTATTATATCTTTATCCCACTTTCAAAGCTGTCTACTTCCTTCCCATTGCCACCCTCTCTATGTTTTTAAATGTTTTTTCTTTTTATTTCCTTTTACTCATACGATCTTGATCCATTCTTCTTGTTTTAATTGTTTTATCCTCAATAAAAAGCGTTTTCTAATTGATTCTTGAGCTGCTGCGATATGTGAATTTATCTGAGCTATGACTTTGCAATAATTTCAACATTTTTTCGCACATGGATTATTATTTAATATTTCATATCGGCACCGCAAGTCTTGTCCGTGTTCCGGCATCCACTTCAATGCATGTGCTACTTTTGACATCATTAATTCAGGCGTTGACATATATTGGCTGTCATTATAATTTACTCTGCATGAATATAGAACATGAAATAACTGACAGAGGAGCAGAAAAATAAACTTATATGAAAGTAAATACCTTTGTTTGTATATTCGTATCTAAGCTTCAGTCTGTGGCTTGAATTTGTATGTCATAGAACAATTAGTAAATTCAACATCCGCCTGAAACCTCAAAAATCTGGTAGTTACTGGTAGTGTTTCTAATTTAAATGCAATGGATCGTTTTAAATATGATGCCGACTACGAGTGAAGCGTGTCGGTAAAGTGTTACATATATCATATAGAGCTCGAGGAAAGAACAAGAGTAAAACGACAGCTTATCTAGCGTATTGTGTGGCTTTACTAATAAAGTTTGTGTGCAATACAGATTCGCGTTGACTTTTAACCGCCTAAGTACAGCACATTTGTATCGTTTTTGAAAGGCACTTGTTGACTGTAGCGGAATTCGCATTTGTTTAGTTTGAAATTCACTAACAAAACAAAAAAATATATGAAATAGAAATAAAATATATATTTATATAGTGGACTTACCTAGTGGGGCTTACCCTAAAGCTTATTTATGCACACTATTTTCTACTTTGTTTGTTTTACACTTCCTCTTTACTCACCCATTTGGTTTATCTATTTTATGTACATACATACATAGATGTATTGAACTTAAAACAATGAGCTTGAACAATAAATCATTTGCGGCCTACCACGTAGCAGAACAAAAGAAAATAATCTAAAAAATTTTCAAAACAGATAAAGCGCTCGCGTAAAATAATTATCTAACTCTCTTCAGAGCTAAAATATGCATGTGTTCATTTGTTATTGGAAATAACACTCGGTTCCGAAACATTACGAAGTGCATACCAGCCTTTTTCGGCAGCCAATCAAGCGCCAACAAGCGAATCGTGCAACTTCGTTTTTATTATACGAGCTGCTGTTTAAATTTGAAGTAAATATTAGTGCTGTCGTCATCGTGCCTCACGAGACTTTTATTATTGTTGAGCGTGCATCACATTAGCTTGTGTGCTCAGTTGTTTTCTTGCTGTAGCTGTTAAAATTTTTATTTGCGCGCTCAATTGCTTTACATTTTCTTTAACTACTCGCATTACATTTCGTTTTGCAGAGTATAGCTGTGTAGCTCTTGTGGATTCTGTTTGGGGCAATACTCAGAGCTAATTTGGTAGTGTTGCCAACATTTTCTAATTGCGCTCGCATCATTAACTTTGTTTTATTTTTGCATTCTTTGCTTACGTGCACGAATAACATTTTTGTTTGTTCGTCTGTCACACGAGACTGGTCGACCAAACGAAAGCGCAATATCTGTTCGCAGCGGATGTCTCACTTTTGGTCAGTTGGTGTAGTTGTTTTTTTGTTGTTTTTTCGCTATATGGACTTTGGCTCACAGTGCTCTGCAGCAAAATAGCAAACACAAATATATCTGAAGAACGCCATTCGCAAATGTATCACCAGCCAGCTACATACATACATATATGAGTTTTTTATTACTATTGCTATTCAGATGTATGTTTGTTGTTATAGAATTTATTTTTTTCTTCATTTTATTAATTTATTTCTCAATTCGTTTGCCGTTATGACTGCAGCTACCGCTCGCTGCACTCGCTTTAAAACTTTTTATAGCCTATATTGGTATTGCTTATGGAATTTTTATAAAATTTGTTTAGTTATTCACTAACCTTTTTAACAACGTTAGACAGCGGTAAACTACATAGGTTAACAATAATTTTAACAATTCTGCTATTAACTTGTCTAGGCTTTGGTGATTCGGCGGGCGAATCGGTTTTTTTATAATTATATTATTTTGTTATTTTTAATTTTATTGGACTTATATTATTTTATTGTTTAGAGAGAGGTCGCTATGCGCCTGTTACACCTTGTATGTATTCAATGGGGGTGAGCACTGGGAGCTCTAAGATATTGGCTGCAGGTTCAGCCACCTTATTTTGCTTTGAAAAACCCCGCTTTGGAATAAAAATGTTAAACTATGTCTTTAGAATATTTCACTAACTAGTTGAGAATTACAAGCGCACTCGAGGGCTAATGCAACAAACGAAAGAAAATGTTCATAGCTTAAGTCACTGAAACACACTAACTTGTATCAACCCTAAACTCTATAAAATAAACCCAGCTGTCATCGTTGTCAAATTGACAATTTGTCGTGGTCTTTGCTGATATTGTTAAGCTTCCGAGGAATTTGGGAAAATTTATTTACTGACTTAAATACTTTATAATTATTATTTGGAAATTAATTTTGTGATTCTTTTTAATGAAAATGGCATTTGAGTTTGTTGCGCACAATTTGTCTTGGAACGCAACTAATGCAAGTGTGGCGTTTGACGACCTTTTTGAACTAGCGCCAACAGAGTTCCGGAAATTATACCGAGTCGGACTAGATATTGCTACCGATTTCGCTAAAAGTCTGGAGGAAGTGTTGAAACCGCAAATAATCAAGTTTAATCTCCGTAATATCGGCAGAGAAATAGGTAAATATATACATATGTTGGGGCTATGCAACGTTGAGCCGCTCCTTCTCATTCTCCAAATTTCCGTGGAGTACTGGAATCTTCTGGATGCTAATCCCTCAGTCTCAGTGAGAATGTCGACCATCTCCTTCATTTGTTCAGGCGATGCCGTAACGTTCAAGTACGTTTAGTAAACGTTCAAATAAAATAAGTAATATCAAAAACACTTAACTCTGCTGAATCCTGCTTAAAATTTTTGGCGCGAACATATGATTACTTGTTTTATTCCTCTTTCACCCCACTTTGTAACATTTCACATTTCATTACCAGAGATGCCACTTTTTCTTAAATTGAAGAAATACTTAACAAGGCTTGGTAAAACCAAGTTAGTGAATATCTTACTCGACAATGCAACCAATAATTGACAACGTTAAAAATCTCAATTTCAGAGGTGACAAAAGTTAGTGAGTCGAGCTATTGATTGCCGGCATGCCATTTGTTTTATCAGTGTGAATACAAATCTTTAATAAAGTTTCAAGCAACAAACAAAAAAATGTAACCTTCAAATAAAGTTCAACGCATTTGCAGCCTTTTATTCCTAACTGAATTTGCGTTACATCTTGGCGGCCATCGTGGTGTGATGGTAGCGTGCTCCGCCTACCACACCGTATGCCCTGGGTTCACACCCCGGGCAAAGCAACATCAAAATTTTAGAAATACGGGTTTTCAATTAGAAGACAATTTTTCTAAGCGGGGTCGCCCCTCGGCAGTGTTTGGCAAGCGGTCCGAGTGTATTTCTGCCATGAAAAGCTCTCAGTGAAAACTCATCTGCCTTGCAGATGTCGTTCGGAGTCGGCATAATTGTAGGGAAAATCAAGAGGAGCACGACGCAAATTGGAAGAGAAGCTCGGCCTTAGATCTCTTCGGAGGTTATCGCGACTTACATTTTTTTTTACTTACGCACACAAATATTCAAATTTTTATTATTTTAAGTTTTTTTCATTCTTTATTTGATAATTCGCAAAATAAAAACTTGTGTTCCAAACAAAAAAGTTTCGCTAAAAACTTATTATATTTGAAGGTCTGTTTCCTTATCTCTGCTGATAACAATGGCTCTGTACATATATACATACATACGTACATTTATGTATTAGCATTCAGCTTTCGGCCTTCACACCAGCCAAATAAGGAAGTTTTTTTTCCCACACACATCCGCATTTTTTTCCTATCACTAACATTTGCACTCGCCAACAACATTTCTTGCATAAACATAGCCACGAATAGACTATGCGAACGTTTTTTTGTGTCAGTGAGCTCGGTGTGAGTGAAAGCGAGGTCAGTCTTTATAAATTCAAAAACATTTGATAAGTCAATAGTCTTCTGAAGGCCTGATTCATTAACCTTAGCGTTTTGAAAAAAAACCAACTAATATGCAGGCAGTCGTTGTCAACGTGAACGTGAAACTGTGGTGAGTTGATGAAATATTCGCAAAGGCGTAGTGGTCCGGCCCATATTATGTAGAATTACATAGAGGTGTATTCATCAATATAACCTCACTTATTAGGCACCTATATCAAAAATATGCTTGAAAGGTAGTTAGGAAAGATGCAGAATTGTGAGTAAAACGGTATATCTCACCTTTTATAATGTGAGATCATGTTTCGAGACATATACAAGATATATACATATATGTATATAGATATGTATGTATGTATATTACTGGGAACATTGACATTGGCCTGCATACTGAAGCCGTAAGTTCTGCTACTCCTGCGAAGAATCACTCTTGTCAGAATGTGCGATTTTGACTAAGTAGGCAACTGGGGAGTAAGGTTCTCTGCGGATAAATCCAGATCTTAGTCACTTTCGCACCCATCCTGCTATATGATGAAGAAATGTGGACTCTAACACCGTTTAATGAGGCGACCCTAAGTTTATCGAAAAAAAAGTTCTGAGAAAGATTTACGATGGGTATCGAAGAAGATTTCATGATGAGCTGTACGTGTCTTGTGCACACACCAATATAATCCAGCGATTTAAAATGCCGTCTACGCTATGTTATGAGTTAAAGAATCCACGCACCAGGGGATATTCTTAGTGGCATCCACCCATGGTAGCGGAGGTCCTTACCACGCCGTTGGTAGGGGATTTGAGTTCATTTGGTTCTTTCGTGTACCTATGTATTTATGGAGTTAATCATTTTTTAACTCTTAGAATTTGTGTTTCCACAAATTTTTAATTGGTTGACACGTTTTACATTTGGTGCAAAATTTCTTAGATCGTGCAAAAATTATATTTCGAAATAAAAGCCACGCAAGTACATCGCTTAATCCAATATAAACCGCACAGCCGCACAGAAAGCGCAGCGAATGTTCTCGAAATGCTGTAGAACTGATAGTTGACGTTCTACATGCATACATATACATATGTATCTATGTATGTATGTATATAATGTTTAAGTAGTGTCCCAACTCTTTAAAAGGCTAGGGAAAAACTGTCATAGTTTTACGCTCATACTCACACTTAATCGAGCATTTGAATCATCGCGAAGGTGAAAAATGTTCCTAAACAGACCAAATTTACGTGCACAAATACGATTTAACTCAAGCAAACGCGGCAGGAAAATGTGAAAACTAGTGGAAAATTTTTTCATGAAATTCGCAAAATTCGAGGTAATGTGAGTACCGATGATATGCTGCTTTCAAATTTTATATGAATGGAGCACAAAATAAGCATGAATGTGCTCTTTATATTAAGCGAGAGAATGTGAGTATGTATCAGCTGATTGCCAGTCCACACACTCAGTGCTCAAATGCGACTCCCTGGCACCGCATTTCGCAGCTGTCTATGATAGTGCAAGATTGGTGGAAATACACCAACTTGTGCACATACATATCTACTTAGCTACAGTTGTGGGCAAACAAACAGATGGTGGTGGCATGTGTTGGGGTGAGCCGGCTAGCTGGTTATTTGCCACTATCCACTGTGTTCGCTTTTCGTCACAACGTTCTTTCTCGAATATGACCCGTTCTCTTTCTATAATAGCTCTCTGGTGAGAGCGCACACTCGCTTCAACTACCTTACTTTCCTTATACAGGCATTATAGGTTCGTTGGATTTCTCAGTATTGCTCTACCTGTCGAACTGAACGTAACATACGGAACGCTAAGCGAAACGTACGTAACCACAAAAGCAAGTATCTTACAGCTAAATGTCCACCAAACACAATCACGCCCACCAGTGACAACGAAGACGGCAGCAACGTTTCGCCTTATAATAAATAAATTTGGATACAATTTACACGCCAAAGCTTTTCGTGTCCGCTCGAACTTGTTTTTTCGTTTATTTGTACTGGTGCCCGTCGTGTTTTCCGTAATAAATGCAAAGCGTGAATATTTTATTGCATTTCACTGTGTGAGCGGGTAAGCGGCATAAGTCTGCGGCACCTATCGCTGCACGCCGCGTTAGTATGCTAACCGGTGCTGCTATAGTTCGCAAAAACATTTACACGAGTGACACGTTGACAACAACAAATCTTTGTGAAATTGCCGGTTGTCGGTCATTTCGTCCGTTCCTTGAAACGTCGATTGGGCGTTGGAGGTGTGTAGTGGGCGCTCGTGCGGCGCGTAACTTGGCGCGCTGCTGTATTATTTTTGTTGTGCGCGCGGCTAACGGTTCACGTCTCGTTTTTCTGCTCGAAACGTGCGCGTGAAATGTAAATAAGAATCACATCGAGCTCTGTTGATTTTCTTTTGTTGGCTGTTTTTTTTTATAGGTGTAACAACGTCTCTTACATGTACATACATATTGCAAGTGCAAGCCCCACTTTTGTGGCTAGTGTATGTTTTTTTTTCAAGTGAAGGTGTAAATTTGCTGCATTACTGATACCATAATATTCGATTTTTGCATATTTATTTAAATGGTGACAAATATGAAAAAAGTATGCAAAAAAAACAGATTAAAGCGGCAATGGCAATAAATACTGCAAATTTACCAAATACAAAGTTTCCACTTTTTAGCTAAAAAAAAATTGCCCATAATTTTGGTGTTATTGTGCAAAAAGTATAAAAATTAATAAAAAAAAAGAGTATATGTTTTTGTAGTATATGTGTGTATGCTTTTGTATCTTAAATTAAAAAATAAACCGAATGTAATGAGAAAATAAAACAAAATATTTAATAAATATAGCGTGCAATTAAATAAAAAATGGGATTAAACAAACCACATTGTGAAAGGCTAAGAAACTAGAATACCTATGAAAATTTTTGTGTACATTTATTTTTTTTTGTTTTTTTGCTTTGAATTTGTTTGTTCAACAAATTTCTTATTAAATGTGTGAATTAAAAAAATCGAAATGACTGCTTTAAATTAAAACGACTGGAATATGGTAATTAAGCCGTTCAGGTTTTATGCACAAATATTTATAAAAGTGGCGACCGAGAGGCGCCAATATTTGAACAACTACATATATGGATGTTTAAACAAATTCAAAGTGAGAAAGTGATAATTAATAACTAAACAGATTATATGGCATATGCAGTCCAGCATGAGTTAGGTCGAGTTTCTCCTCTAACCCTTTCACTACGGTACTAAAAGAAGCGGTCTGACTCAGAAGACAAATTTTTCCAGATGCCATAGTACCCAACTTGGAAATAAATGCTTTGAAAAACATCCAATGTGCTTGGAAAATATTTTTTGTGCTCGGATAATATTCCCCACTGTCTTTTTTACAAGCCGTTAATTAGGACTCATTAGTCCGTCGGTGGCGTTTATTCAAATACAATGTTGTTCCATTTTTGCACACCACTGAGATAATATATATGTCCCATTTTTGTGGCCTTAACCATATCAATGGGATCTGCAATAGCAGTTGTAAAAAAAAATAAACGTATACGCTTATTGAACTAACCTAAAAACAGCTGATCGTGAATGGAAAATACTCAGAAGAACCAACGGAACGCTTTGTTATTCAAAGAAGGCGTAAATTTAATTTTTAACAATATTTTAAGTTTCTGTTGGGAAGCATCCCCATAAACGTCAGAAATTTCGATCTGATTAGATACAATTTTCCTTCTCCGCCTTCGGATTATTGTTGTCGAGGTCAATACGCATCTTTTGGCAACTCTCTCGATCTTTTAGGACGCGTAATAGCAGTCGACCCCTGTTCTAGACTTTTACCTTATTTTGTTTTGGAATTAAAAAAATTTTTTTTTAATTAAATTTTTTTTCTTAATGACAAAAATACAAATGTGAACTCTTTCGCCTTCTTTGAAATGCTTGTTCAAAGTGACGTCAGCGCCAAAACGTTGCAAAAGTCGAATTTGTTCGGCATTTAACGGTACCATAACATAACCATACAAGATGGCAGAATGGCCGCATACATACAAACACACTTTCTATGTATTTTGTTTTTGTAATTCTAAACATAAAACCTCCAAATAGTACTCTAGCAGAAGTTGAAAGTTCAAATCAGATAAAGAAAGTACCAACTCACTGACTTCCGGTCGTCTGCTGCAGGGTTCCGCCGTGAACGGCACGTTAACGGTATTGCTCAATATCCGGTTGGCCGGTAGAAACGCTTTCACAAGCCAAATATCAAACGCAAAGAACATAAACGGAACGTTTTGGGCGACAGCGGACATACTCAGGTTTCAAAAAGAACAGTTAGGAAATGGGCGATATTTCAAGCAAATTACTGCTATTCATTAAGATTTTTACTTACCATTATGCAGTTTCAAGATTTAAAGAACATATGTGTAAACTATGAAAAATTGACACGTCCAAACTTTTATTTTAACCACTTAAAACATCTATAAAGAAGCAGTTACACACACATTAAATTAAAACAAATGCAGATGCACTTCGATGTCTTCACGTTACAAAAATACTGATGGAACTGCTCCGTAGATAATCGATAAAAATCGATTGTATAATGCGCTAGTTAATTGCTTATGGTGGGTTCACATCACAAATCACTACTAGATTACGCAATGCACATGTAAACATTAGATCAGATGTTTTTATGACGTATGAATTGACCCATTTCCTTTAGCTCTTTTTTCTCGCCCTTTTTTTTCGCCCTTTTTTTCATTCGCTCAAGGGTCATCTGAGACGTAGATCCGTCGAACGAAGCAATTTTGAACTCGTGAATGTGCAATCTGGTTAGGTGATTTGTGGGTTCACATTAATATAATCGACGATTCCTCCTGGAGATTCACAAACCGGCAAAAAATAATTAATCATACAGATAATTTTGCGCAACTCGGTTTTCCAGTATATTTTCAGACTTTCGTACAAATTACAAAGCAGGTGATAGTTAAATGCAAATCGGCTCGTGTAAAGAATTTTTATCAGTATTTGATACAAATAAATATTTGCCACGAAGTAAAATAATGGGCCATGTTGCCTGACTTTTATTTTGTTCTATATTGGGAAACAGTAGACTTTTTGCAGCTAGATGTCCTGGCGCCATAAATGCAGAATCTCAAATACATTTATTTTAAGCCCATTCCACTAGTACTACAAACTTAATTATTAATCCTGGGCTGCAGCAGTTATTAGAACAAAGCGGAAAGGGAATTTAAACTACTTCTCAATGTCAAAACTAGTCACTGGTTACATTTGGCCATCACGCATTTTCATGTTCGAAATTGCGTATTGTAAAATGAGCCTCTATGTAGAGAATTAAAGTTGCTGTTATTTTACCTTTTGGTTCACTTTATCACGCATTCTCGTCCTCTTTCGGCTTAGCTCACACATTGTGTTATTGTTTTTCCTGTTGTGGTACCGAATTTGTGTTTTTGTGTTAAAATTTACCAGCTGCGCCGGGTGTTCAATGTCAGTGCGTACGAGAATAACAGAACAACAACTGTTAGATGTGGCAACAACCATCATTCTTCGATGGCATTAGGGACAAAGAAGAGCTACTCGAAGAAATTTCGTATATTGGGCTAAATGGATTCAAAACTTATAATTAAGAAGCAACAGCTGAGTATGGTACGAGGCATGTATTGCTTTCATTTTTGTTGCTGCTTTTGAATAAAATCAAAGAAAAAAATATTATGAAAATGCCTACCCTACGTGGCGGCAGTTGTGTAAAAAGATGATAGCATTTTACCTATAAAAAGGTAATGCAAAAGAATTAGGCAGAAATGCCATTTAAGTATAATGACAAAAACAACATCCACTATGATGATGTAATCAACAGTAGTACCATAACTACCGCCAATTTTCGCAGAGCAAAACAAATAAAAATACGGCGTTTGCGATGCCATGAATCATTTTGGTTCTCATTGTTTAGATTTCTTAGTACTAAATAAATGCCCATTCAACCACCAGCCATGCGTCAACTGCATTACAAATTTACGCACAAGACCTGAGCAAGCTTCCAAGTATCCTATGCTTTGTCAATTATTTGCTGTCGTTCCTTATTGCGTCTTATTTTTGTTTTCTCCTTGACAGCCCACTTTTTTGTTTATGCAACGTGACTTATAACTACGCAGTTGGCTTTTAATTTTCTTATTCTCGCGATTTGCATTTCTATTTTGTTCCCTTTGGTCTGTGTCGACAACGTACTTACTAACGACAGCTGTAAAGGCATTTACGTTCTCTTACTCAAATTGCCGTCAGTTTTGTTCACTACGCAGATTTTTTTTAAAGCGACTGGTGGTTGTAATACCTTAACTAGATATTACCTGCTTAATCTTAACGCAACAGGATATTAGCGGTTTTGTTTGTTATTTTCCTTTGTGTATTCAATTTGTTTGTCCTTTCGTGTGTCCTTCAGTCTGTTTGTACGTCATTCGCTGTCACTTGTTGGCTTCTGCTGGTGTCCTTTATGTATGTACATGTGCCAATATTTTAATAGACATGTAGATTTAGGCTTTCGTTTTATTTTCTTTTGAAACCTTTTGAGTCATAGCATCGGCATATATGTATGTATATGACAGAAATGTGCCTGGATGACGCACATTCACTGCAAACGAGGCATATTTTCCTGTATTTAATGGCATTAATATTTGAATTGAAAGGTAGCTGCCTTGGTATAAGGGTTGCATGCAGGTCAATAATAACGAAGCTCCAAAATTCAAGTCACGGAAAAGGGGGACGAGTTATTTTATCGGCGTCGAATACATAGGGTTTAGCTTTATTTGCAGCTTTTTTTTTGACATAAAGCTCATAGCGCAAAATCAGTACCCACCTCATCATTTTTTGTACTTTAAATTAAACATTAAGTTTAGCACCATAAAAATCGAACCACTAGCATTTTCGCACCGGAGGCCGTCCATCAATGGCATGACGTTATACCCTTCCGCTACAAATTTACTATTTAAAATTTCACTATACAATTTTATAACAGATAAACAAATCATATTTATCGGTATATGAAGACGGAAAGATCTATAATTCAAACTAATGAAAATGCGCAAAACCAAAAATATAAACAAATCGATTGCCAATTAAATAGAAATTCATAAAAGGCAGTTAAACAAAAGAAACAAAATAAGAATAGAGGAAAAGCATATTTTGTTTAGATGATCTAAAAACGAGGAGCACAAAAAGTAAATTAAAGGAATGAACGGGTGAGTCAATAAATAATTGAAGAAAAGTGAGCATTTGACGTGAATAAAAAGGAAAATTGATTAAGAGAAATCAGGCGAAATGAAAACAAACGGGCTAAGTGCACAAATAAGCTAGATTGTACTTGGCTATATTGGCAATCGATTTTTAATTGAGGCTGGCGAACGGAACTCTGTGTATCTATTATTTTTTTGTACAGCGGAGAGTAGTGTTTGAAACTTTCTTTATTTAAAAAGTAAGCAAAAATCTATTGTGCTAGCAAGGAGGCATATGCAATAAAGGAACTAGGCAGTTATGAGTGAACAACTTTGCTGTGATTTATGTCATGAATGCAAATAAAAACAACATTTTCTGATAATTAAATTTATTTTTACAATTTTTAACGTCAAATTGACTACCATGTTTTTTATTAAATATGTTTCGTAATATTTTATTCCCTCGCGAGTTCACGGAGTTCATATGTTTATGTTGTTACTTTTCAAGGTCGAATTTTTAAATGGGCTGCTTTGTGCATCTTGCGCCACCTTTCCATTTTGGTGGATATTTTTCATTAACTCACTCAAACTGCTTAAGCATCATTTGAAATGAAGCTGTCAATTTAACAAATACAACAACAGGAAACAAATACAAAATATCGGCACTCATTCCTACTTTAACACAACTAAATATATAATAACAACAATCCATGGATACATGTCTATGATTAGTTTTGTTCGTGCATCGACGACTTTTAGCTCGGACTTCGGACTATTTTGGGAGCAAATAATTTCATTTATATTCCAAAACACCAGTGAACATTATAACCACAACAGCAATGTCGCAAGAAGCAGATGACGAAAATAAATTGAAAGCAATATAAATTATAGGTGAACTAAGCATAAGATTATTGTTGGCAGAGGTTAGTGTGAATGGAATTGGTATGTTACTGCATTCCACACATTAGTGTGAACCGATACACTTTGTCAAACAGCAGCGCCAGTTGAGGAAATGTAATGAATTTGACTATGAAGATGGACAATGACAGCCTTCATAGATGACGCTGATGAAATACATATGTATTTCTGTATTCTTGGATGGAAGGCACGCCATAGGAAGAATTAGTAATTGGGAAATCGGTAGTTCAGAAATGGCGCTGGTATCCAATTTCTTGCTTAATAGAAAAGAATGAATTTTTTTTAAATAGACCTAGCAATAATACAATTTAAATTAAGTTCTGTTAAAAAGACATGCACACATCTAAATACATATAAAGTTTTGCGCCATTCCTATTTATCCCGGAATGCAAGCCAAATTTGCTAATCATTCTTGCATGTTGCTTTGCTTTGACTTTTAAACCTCCCTTTACAATACTATTGACTATCCAGTGGAACGTTGTGAATGTAAGCACTGGTAAAGGCCGCGGCAAAATGACATTTTTCATTTAGTTGCGTTTAACACATGCTTATGCATTCCAATAAATAAGAAGGTTCTTCATAATTGTCAATTGAAGCTTATTTCGCCTTACCCATTCACATACAAAATTTCGCGAAGCACTGTCATACACATTCTCCCTATACAACAGAAATTCTTGCTAACATATTTTGTGTAGTGTTCGATTGTTATATTACAGTTTTTAATTACGAAAAATGTTAGAAGAAAAATTACCAAGCAGTGGGAAACAATAATTTCACTTGCAAAGTGTGCCAACACCTTTAGCCAAAGCAAATTACAAATTCTTCTTCTAACAAAAGTTGGGAGTTGGATACTTTTCCATATCAGATGGCGCCAATGTCGCCCGATCTATCGTTCTCCATAAAAATACGTGCAATCTACTTTTAATGCATAATACTATGTCCCCACGGCACCAAAATCAAGTTGATTTCGGAAGATTCTTAATTTCAGCCCAAAATTAGCTAACTTCGTTATGTGAAAACTAAACTGTCAAACGAAATTAGAAATGTTTCTTATAGCACTTTCTTTTCTGAAATAAATTGTTGCCTAAGTAAATGGTAAAGCCTTAATAGAGTTACTCGTACCCCAGACGAAAAAAAATTGTCACGATCAACTGGTTTAGCAGAGTTGCACTGCCACACCGCCATTTTATGCAGGATAAAAGGGTAACGCTTTTGCGTTGCGAGCAGGCAACAATTCTCACAAAAGAACGAAATACCGCGTAAAGGCGTTACCTGCTTTTTTAGAACAGAACAAAATATATTTACAACCCTTGTACGGCGTACAAAAAGCGTAACACTTTTGTCAGAAGAGAAAACGCCGAAATTGGACCGAAATTATGTGCAATTTACTGAGCGACTCTTACACAAAATAATCGACGGTTTGCCCGCACTAGCTGTCAAATTTCAAAAACATATGTTTATCTTGAACGTCTTAATTGGGATGTGGGAAAAAAAGCGAAAACAAATGTCATTTGAAATTATGCAAATGAGAGGAATGTAATTTACGAAGTCATACTACGGAAATTGTGAACCGTGTAGGCAAGTATAAGCTTGTGTTAAACTAATCTGGCTTAAGTGCAGAATACATACATTTGTCAAATTAAAAAAATTTATATGAGTATCAGTAGTGGTGTTTATGGTGAGTTCAACCGTATAATTTTTTTTTGTGCAAATAATAACAAGGGGTAATTCCACGTCAAAAGGTAAATTTTACATTTTTTTAAAACATTATATCATTGAAACTATTGAGTCAATCTTGTAAATTGTAATGTCTTTAGATAGGTAATAAAGCAAGGTTTTGTTTGATATATTAAACATCTATATATAGAAAAAATTTCTAAAATAAAATTATGTTTTTATGGGAAAATGATTGCTAACTTATCATAAATCGAAAAATAAGTCAAACAAATGTGTTATTGACAAAATACTTTAATACTATCGCGTTGAAGATAATTTAATTACCTTTAATTTGGTATATATATCTTTATATTAGAAGGTATAACCAGGGAATTTAAACACATTTTCAACCCTCCATTTACCATTGAAATTAAGCCTATTTTACCTTTTTTAAAATTTCTAAATTATATTAATTAAATTCAAATTCATATTAAATTATAAAACAAGCAAATATATTGCTACAAGTAATAAAATTTAAATTTAATTAATCCTACTAAATACCTATATTCCTACAAAGAAATCATATTAAGAGAAAATCCAGAGAATTTATACACCAGCTGAAACTGTTGACAGAGAATTTTCTGCTGTTAACTGGTTAACATTGAAATTGGATTGTGTGTGGTGAAGTGCAAGACGTGTTCACATGCAAAAAAGTTGGAATCTAGCAAAAACGCCTTCTCATTGTGTTTAAATTTCTCTGGTATAACTTGATTATTTAGGGGCGAAAAACAAAGAAGGTGTCATATGAGTTCAATTATTTTTATCGATGTAGGTATATATATGATGTTATTTATGTATATATGGGTTTATGCATTGTATTAATTAATTGCAAAAATACATTATGTATAACATTGCTAATTTTTTATTGCTAAAATATACGTCAAAGGTAAACTATTTAAAATTTTACATTCGTGAACGAGCTGATATTACCTTATAAATCTTATGTTTATTGTTATGTTAGCCGATCCAACACCGACTGCGCCATGCACAGTAATTCTGCGTAGAACACCTTTCTGCATAGGCGGCCTTCGGCCGCGCTTATAAAAAATAACCCTGAGCTACGCTATGCCAAGTCCGGGGTGTGTGGTATAACCGTGGCTACCGCCACGGCGACGTCCTTCTGCGTAGTACACCCTTCTTCGTAGGCGACGTTCGGCCGCACTTTAAAAAAATAACCCTTAGCCGATCCAACACCGGCTACGCTATGCACAGTAATTCTGCGTAGAACATTGACGGGTTTGTTTGGAGGTGATTTTTTATTTTAGTTTTCTTGTTCCCGGTGTCGGATCGGTTAAGGGTAATTTTTTTAAAGGTGTTCTATGGAGAATTACTGTGCATGGCGTAGCCGGTGTTGGATCGACTAAGGGTTATTTTTTTAAAGTGCGGCCGAATGTCGCCTATGCAGAAGGGTATACTACGCAGAAGGACATTACCGTGGCGGTAGCCACGGTTATACCACACACCCGGACTTGGCATGGCGTAGCTCAGGGTTATTTTTTATAAGCGCGGCCGAAGGCCGCCTATGCAGAAAGGTGTTCTACGCAGAATTACCGTGCAAAAAAGAGCTTTTTCAGATTCTTAGTAAATAAAGACTAGAAAAGGTATTTTTGTAAGTTACTTTTCCATTTTTTACTTTTTGAAATCCAGCCACTAATTTCGGAGATATTTTGATTTGAAAAATTCATAATTCGCCTTTTGACATGGAATTACTCCAAACCTTTCATTTGCACCAAAAAAGAAATATACCGTTGGAATCAGCATAAAAATCTCTATAAAGTCCGATTTTTTATTTTTTTTGACAAATGTATGTTTTCTGCACCATTGTGAATGATAACTAAGTGTGATATCTTCTGCATAGATGTCAAAATTCCAAAGTTATTGGATCACCTGATTTGTATTTGACTATCGCTGTCTCATTCTGTATCTCTTTCTATCACACGCTGAAGATAGGCGCCGCCATATTGAACACCCTGTCAAAACGCTAAAAAGTAGCCATATTGAACATCCTGTCAGGCATTTGGCAGATAAGATATCACTGTTATTCACAATGTTCTGCACTTGTTCCCCTAATCTATATGAAAAACTGCTTATGTGACGGAGCTATAAGAAATCACATTGAATGATTATCGATAGAAAAAGCTCCCCTCGAAGTCCTGATATTTTCAAATCAGTTTTTCGCGCATAAAAGATTTTGTGGTTTAAAGTCATACATTTTCAGTGAATTAAAGTGTTTTCAATGTGTTTCCATTTTTAATGTGTATGTGCCAAATTATCGAGCTGAAAGACTTCTTACAATCAAATAAATGTGTCATATAAAGTGCTGCAGAAAAGAAAAATCTATAAAATAACACACAAGTTGTCAAGAAAAATTTCGTAAGTTAAAAGCGCTTAAAGCGTCACTTATTTGAAGTTGTAGATAGTTCACTTATTTTATGTCGTAATGCCCAAAATAATTGGTAAGGAAAGGGTAAATAGTAGAAAAGGAAGTTAAAAATGAAATGGGAGCCTGATTGGGACGCGGTTATAGTGAAGTGAATGGGCAAAGGTGTGGGAGAGAAGTCGAAAATGATGGTCGGGTGAAAGAAATAGCAAAAGGGTATCATAGGCATATATTTAGGAGTGAGGAATGAAGGCGGGATAGAATAACATTTATCGTATTGCGAACAAACAGGGTTAAAAGCAAAAAATATGTATTCAGTCTAATGGAAGATTAGCACGTTTCAAATTCTACTAGCCATAGCACAGTTCGTTATTTGCATGGAAGACTAGCACACGCACAGCACTAGTTATTGCTTACGATCAACGAACTGTGCTGTCTTCAACGCGAAAATCAGAAAAGAAAGTCTTCCGTGGGACCGATAAGATGATTTTGAAATTCTCACATTTTACCAATAGTAGAACATTTTACCTATCGAGCCTAGACCCCAGCGGGTTAGGGGATCAGAATATACCCGCCATATATATCTTTCCCGAGATGGTGGGGTAATGGTGCTGTGTTACCGGAGCGTACCGGATCAGTATCCGGCAAAGGACCAGCACATCGATAACACTCCCCAAAGCCTTCGGGTAGCAACCTTATCGATACAACAACAACAAGCCTAGACATGAAAGTGGTAGAAGATGCAATTACCCAGATGGAAGCATACATATGTATGTATACTTATTTAAAAAAAATTAGTTAGGACAGGGGTGTCTTCGGCTGTGCCGAAGTGTTATCGATGTTGATGTTCTTTTGCCGTATATAAATCCGGTACGTTCCGGTAACAAGCACCAATTATAATATAAGTACGGCCATCTCGGGGAAAGTCTTCATATGACCATATTGCATCTTCTAGGATATAAGGCCTTCCACCCCCTAGTTCGATGAGTAACAAGATTTGCCATGGTTGGGTGAAGTTGACAATTGAGTTGGAGAAATAAAATGCGCTGGCATCTGCTTAAAAGGGCTGCGCTACATAACCCCTTGAATCATTTGGTTATTTTAGTCGCATCTTACGACAGGCATACCTGTTGCGGGTATATTCTAAGCCCCCTAACCCTCTAGGGGTCAACTCAGCTATTCCCCAGCAAAAATCGTTGGATCATGTGGTCCACTTGTGTCATACTGAAGTACTCCATGGATTCCTCTGATGTAATGCTGAGCTGGAGTATAAGGTCCAGTCCTAGGACATCGCAATGTTAATTGTGTATACTGGGTACTCCATGGATTACTCTGATGCAATGCTCAGCTGGAATATATGGTCCAGACCTAGGACATCGCAATGTTAATTGGACTATATTTTGTATGAATTGTGGTTAATTTTGGAGCACTCGCTTGGTCCACAGCGAGTACTCCATACATGCATGCACGGAGTACTCGCGATTTTTGCAGGGCCATACTGTTCATTTCGTATACTTATTATCCGGTCTATCTCTTCTCCTCCCAAGAACTAACAATTTTCGAAATTCGCACCACATTTAATATACATATGCACCTGTTCATTTTCATGAAAGATATAAAAAGAGTATGCTTACAGAAGTGTAAATTACATTTCGACCTAAGTCAATTACAGCCCAGCCCAGCCCTCATACCTGTATGCCTTGGTGTTATTCTGGGGATCGGACGTAAAACGCTGTATGTGCGAAAACAAACAAACGCGCAGCTAAATAAATAAGAATGGTGCGCTTGAATAATTTTACAATTGAGTATGCCACAACAGCGGATGCTATTACTACGGTGGCAACTTAAGTGATCCGTTGTTTCTTATGATTGCTGTTGTTGTCCACGATGTCATCGTCAACGCATGTGTTAAGAGTACCACGATTTTATGTTTCAATCATAAAAAATCTGAGTTGAGTTGTAATCAGCAGCAATGGCACTTACATGAATTACACGTTGGACAAATATATATGCAACGCAACAACAACAACACCAAACATTTTGTACCTTGTTGCATTGTTTGTTTATTTTGCAGCTGATCACGCTTTCGTCTATAGACTTTAAGAAAATAACTGACAGCGATTTACAATTGCTTGCATTTTTCTTTTGTAGCTCTTGTTCGTGTTGAAACTATTTGTTGTTTTTGTTGTAACAATTACCACTTTGCATTTTCAATGTCTACTAAGCTGTCTCTACTGGTGTATATACACAGTTACTGGCTGTGTAGTTTGTACGTTGTAGGTGCGCCAGCATCTCTATTTTTTTCATAGCCAGTTCATTGAAGTTCGCCTTGAGTCAGGTATAGTACGATGGACGGCTGCTGCTATTTCTGTTGTCTTCGATTTCATGACGATCTGTGACTGCTCGCATTACGAACTTGTGCACTTAAGTATGCTTCGGACGATTGTATAACGTTTACATATGTTGTCGCCAGCTAGTTGTCTGCTTATTTATGGAATATCAACCAATAAATGTCGCATTACTTTCACGCTGCACAATCTTTCTTGGGAGTTTTGTTATATAAATTTAATGTGTTTGATATTTTTAGTTTCCTAGGTGCATTTTGCGCATTCTTAACGTCTGCTGTCTTACACTTCAAAGTGCACATTTAATAATACACTCAAGAAATCAGAAATATTCCTTTTATGTTTATGTGGATACATGTTGCAGCTACGAAAAATGTTTATGCTCTGCGAAACATATCTATCTACATATTGTAATTTTTCCATTTATGACTTATAGGATGATTTTTGCTATAGGAGGAGATCAGTAGATTTAACCTGGCGGTAACTCATCAATTAGAAATATTACTGGCTCGTCAAAATGGATTTTCTTAAATCCACTTCCCGAAGGTTTTGGGAAGTGTTATCGATGTTGATTATAATTCCCAGGATGTAGATTCGTTACGTTCCGGTAACTAGTATCATAAAGGTACAATCCCGACCATCTAAGGAACGATTTAACACGACCACACTGAACCTTCTAGGCCATCTCGCCTTCCATCCCCTAGTTCCAGGACGATTTTTTCATATACATGTGTTTGGATGCAGAAGAAAACATCCCCACAACCATGTAAGCTGTTGAGTTTGTAAATATCAACAACACTTCAGACTTAGAAGCTGAAACTATAGTTTCGGCTTTCTCAGTCACATGTACATTTTTGAGAAGCACGTACAGTTAAAAAACATTCATATTATACAAGAAAAATACTTGCTATTTTTTAAATATTTAGTTAAAATCCAGTTTTTAGCGAAATGATTGGTTTTGCAAAGTCTGGAAGTACTCAAAGCAAAAACAAATTGAGCTTTTCATGCAGCAAAAATTTAAAATTGCTAACTTTTGTATGTTAAACCTTCGGGGAGTGTCTTTATCGCTATACCAACAGACCTAACAACAAGCCTTCATATACAGTGGGTCTCGAGGACAATTTTCTGTCCAAATAGTCCCTAAATATGGCGTCCGGAAGACGGGAATCTTATATCTTCTCGTAAAAATAATCAGTTCCCTCCAGGTTATCTTCGCACGCAGGCAACCACTCAGCCGGCACTGGCTTTTAGCTCCACCAGAAGCTTGTTCAGTAGTCTATAATTTTTTTATTATACGACAGTTCTGTTGCATAAAAGTTTGTCAATGAGCTCGGGTAGAACCCCCTCGACTCTTGGCCAACCATGGATTTTCTGATGGCCCAAAACAGAATTTTGTTAAAACCCGGTTTCGTTGACCTCGCTTAGACATACTGCGATGCCGACAGTAACTATCAGTCAGGCGCCACGACATTTTTGTGAGAAACGGCGAGAGACTAATTGGTCTGAAATTCTCAAATGATACGTGAGAGCTCCTACTGGCCTTTGAAATGAAGGAAAACGTTGACCATATTCAAGGTCTCGTTGCCGATATTAGCTGACGAATATCTTATAGTGCTTTTTTCGGCACGTACCGGATTTGTATACGGCAAAGGAAATTTTCTGAGAGTCTCCTTATCGCTAAAAGAAGACCACATTTCAAAACTTCCGTATTTGCTAATAGAACTTTTGTAGCGATCGTGATACCTACTTTTTTCCTAAACACTTTTCTCCTTTTGCGTACGAAGTTCGTTTGTGAAACGGGGCATGGGAGCAGAAAAAAATAATGCCCATGAAATTTGTGTTAGTGACTGCAGGAATGCGAAAAATCTCTCATGAAATTTCTGTTCACAATTGGGTTGTATGCATAAACTTTGAAGATGCCAATTTTTCCACAGACCTAAAACTATCTCTAAGGTATCGTCTCTAGATTGAGGTATTGGACGAGACATTTGTGAGTGCCCAGATTAACTATTGTAGATTTATTGTATATAAGTCAATTTGTAAACGTGGTCTTAAATTGTATACTGCAACCTTCTTTCAATTCTTAAAGCTCATCATTCGATCATCGCAACATTTATTTAAACTCTTAACACTTTTCAAACTAATTTTATTTTTTCGCAACATTCTAAACATATTGAATGATATTTATTTCGTTTCCACGCCGTCGTGCATAATTTTACATTTGAATAGGTTTCATGCCCTTTAACAAAAAAGCTTTAAAGTAAAAAAGCACAACGAGCCACATCGAGAGCAATTTATTTTGGGTATAATTTTTTATTTTATTTAAAGTTGTTTAAAATTATGAAACATGGGTGGCAACATAATTTACACAGCACTTTCGATTCGCCACCCATTAAGCCTTTGGATGACATGAATATTAATGCTGCTTTTTAGCTGATTTTTCGTATATTGACGCTCGTTTAAGAAGTGCTCAATTTCGTTCTACTCACTGCTTTGTCGGAATTCAGAATTATTGTTGAGCATTTTGAAAATTCATAAATCGATTTATTCACCTCAAGGCGAATTCGGTACCAGGGTTATTTATGCCATATTCTTCTTGACACTTTGGTAGAACAATATGTCAGTTAGTCGAAATCGATACATATTTTTAATTGTTTTGACATTCTTCTTAACGGCGAATTGGTTGAATTTGCTTTGACATCACTTTGTATGGTTTCGCCTTGATTCACTTTTTGCCATGATGATGGCAAAGCGAATTCAACTCAATTCGCCGTGCAGAAGAATTTCAAGTCAAAAGAAAATTTTCATTGATTCCGAACAAGGCGAATCTATACCAGGTGGTGGCAAAGCGAATTCAACAAATTCGCCGTGCAGAAGAATGTCAGATCAAAAGAAATGTTCATGATTGGTACAAGGCGTTGCATGGAAAATTATCAAGAAGAAGCAATCAGCTGTTTGGCATAACAACACCTGGTACTGAATTCGCCTTGATTCCGATTAACGAACATATTGTTGCACAAAGCGTTTTATGGAAAATTATCAAGAAGAAGCAATCAGCTGATAAGATAAAAACACTTGGTACTGAATTCGCCTTGTTTGCATCATGCTGTACAACATATTTTATGAAGCGTCTTAACTTTTTCTTCTTATATCGTTTTACTTAAAGACTCAATAAACAACCAACTTGCAATTTCACCTGTAAAAATAATATAATATAAGCAAAGCGAAAGTCGCTTTGAATAAACATTTTTTGTGAATCCCTTGACCACACCTCCTCACTTCGATCGTGCCGTGTAATGGCCACATTTTTTGCGTATTAAATAAATTGTTTGCTTTTATTGCACATCTTTTTTATTTCGTTTTTTCGTTGTGACCCAAAATAGTGAGAGTCTTCTATTTTGCAGTTCATAAAATAAAAACTTACATAAATTATTAACAATACTACAAAATAAGCCACAAAATGCAACTAAATTTGTAAAATTATTCAAAAAGCACTTGCTCGGTAGTGAAGAACCAAATTATGCCAACAAAAAATAATAATTCATAAATTTGTTGCCGCAACATGCAACCTAAAAATGTTTATGACTTTATTTATATTTATACTGTATGTGTGTATATTCGTTTTGTTACGCTTGATTTCTTTGCATTTTTTATTTATTATTTTTTTTATTTTATATGTTGTTGCATTTTTATTACCACAAAGTGGCGTATATTTACTAGCCATGCGCTATATGGTGGACGTATCAGTGCGGTTGAACACGGCGTCTGCGGCTGCTTGCCAACCTGTCCATATGTCTCGACTGTTGTATGGCAGTTTATATGTTGGACGTTGCCAAGAATCTGACTAAACTAACGCCAAAAGCGCATACGTACATATGATCGAATATGTAATAAAACACTTGCAACAAGCTCATGCAGTATACTGGCAAAAAGAAAATATATTATATTAGTAGTGCGAGTTTGTATGCGCCCAACGTTGGTATGTCCAACTGTTTAGAATCACAAATTTCACGGCGCATACATGAATCTCGTCTTATTTTTATTGCGCTTTATTATTTCTTTATAATATTTCTTTTTTGCATTTTGCCTTGCTTTTTTTGGGAGCCAACAAGGTTTTTGCAATTTGATTTATGTTTGAACTGAATATATAAATGCAAATGTGCGTAATACATATTTGAAGTGCGGCAAAAAGAGGCGACGGGCGAGATTGTGCACTTGTTTTGAAATTCGGTTCAAAAAGTTACTTACGCAACTTTGTTGTTGTTTTGTATTTTATTTAAATATAAATTCTAAAAAGATACTACCAAGGCGAACATAGTGTACCTATACAAGTGTGTCAACTAAGCGATAAACGTCAAAACTACAAACAGCCTCGCTCACCTGATGCAAATCTCAGGTCTAGAGTTGCATTTTTGGTACTTAAGAGTACTTCAAGCTGAGTTGCATTTGAAAGTTGAATAAAACTTTGTAGTATTTACGGATGAAATAGTTGCATATATTTCCGCGGATATAAGAATACTAGAAGATTTGTAGCCTGCAACAATGCGGAAAAATTTATTTAAACTAGAGTCAAAATATAAAGCGGCACACGTGTAACATGGAAAATTTTCACTTCTAGGGCTGTTTACACAAATGCATAAGGGCAAAATTATATAAACGCTTTGGTCGCTTCAAAGCAAAGATAACGTACGGCGTTTCATTATTTTTCGTATGGCGTTGTCAAAGCGTAGGCACTCAACCAAAGCAATTATGTAAATTTTTCGATACTTCGCCGACAGATGAATTAATGAATGCAACACAACCAAAGCGTCTGTGTAAATCCGCCTTAATTTTTGTAGCTGTAAAAGTCTCCTGCAAATAAAATGGTGCTGTTAGTGCAAACAAATCAAACTCCTATATGACACTACTTTATTTTCTATGTATTTTTCTTGTATTTTCTCTTATATTTTTGTCGAGGGAGCCAATAAGGTTTTCAGTACTGGTGTAAGTGTGTGAACTATATTTAAAAAAACTAACGAAATACAAGAATAATACAACGTAGTTAGTTAAAAACAAACAAGCTAGCTTGTATTTCGATAGGGTTTTTTAACATTAAGCCGTTTTTTCTGACAAATGAAAATTTTGTTTTTAATTTCGAAATTTTGTGCATAAAAACACAACTAAATTCAAGTGTAAATTGTGTGTGCAAATGAGTTTTCAATAAGTGTACATTTTTCAGTTTTTCGTAGTTAAGGAATTGACCTCCAGATTCTTGTGTTACACAAATTTAGTGAACTTGGGTACAGAAATTGAAATTAAAAAGTTTTTCACAATAATTTGAAAAACTGCATTTTCTCTGCTTTTTACACTTAAAGGAGTAACCCTCCGTAATAAATTAAACTTTTAATGAAAATCAATAACTCTGAACTGAACACTTTTCGCCATGATATAAAATTAAAATGCTGTGGAACAGGAGCAACACTTTTGTGGCTACATAAACCCTGTTTCAATCTTTTACGTCTCTGCACAGAACTCTAATTGACCGTTTTCAACGGAAAAACAATGGCAACCCAGATTTTCCCGTTATGCTCACTTAAGCGAGTGCCTGTCAGAAAGAAGTCAACACACTTGTACTTGTACACTATGAAGGCGAATTCAGTACCACGTGCTGTTATCCCAACAGCTGATTGTTTGTTCTTGATTATTTTCCATACAACGCCTTGTACAACAATATGTCAGTTAATCGAAATCAGTGAAAATTTTCTTTTGACTTGACATTCTTCTGCACGGCGAACTGGTTGAATTCGCTTTGCCATCACCTTGTATGGATTCGCCTTGAATCATAATTATCCAGTTACAATTTGGTATTTTCGTGATCCCTAGCGTTTTTGCTGCAAACGCACTGGTGCTACCAGACCTTTTCTGTAGTTCATCCGTAAAGTATACATACAGGGCCGGCTCAAGGGAATTTGGGGCCCTAGGCGAGTATTATTTGCAGCCCCTTTCCCCGTTTATAGAAAGAAATTGGAGATCAGAAAATTAGAGATCAGAAATTTAAATTGAAACTTAGTGTCAATAAAACAAAAAAATATTTCTTTTGCATATTAAATATATTTTTTTTCAACATAAGAACAAAAATATACCACACAAAAGTATTTTTAATTATCTTGGAGTTTACTAAAACTTCATTTTCCGCGCCTTCAATTCAGAGAAAGTTGATATAATTTTACTTAAATCTAATTTTTGCGCAATTTCCTGCTCTATTGATAGCAATGCTAAACCGACAAGCCTTTCTTGAGCCATGGCCGAACGCAAGTACGTTTGATTAATTTCAGTTTCGAAAAGCTACGCTCACCACTCGCAACCGACATTGGTATCGTCAACAAAATACTAAATTGGGCATGAGACCAAGACAAGTTGTGTTGTAAAATATAACTAAGGTGAAAATAAATTTTTTTTATGAAACTAATATAGGGCCCTACAAATTGCAAAAAGGATTTTTAGTACAAAAGTGTTTATCGAATTTGGTGCCACTAGAACTTGGTGCCCTAGCGGTCGCGTTAGTGCGCGTATATGGTAGATGCGGCCCTGCATACAGCCCGGTAGACGTGACATCAAAATATTTTGGAGTTGGAGGAGGGACAAGCATACGTGGCGCAGAGTCGAGTAAAGTCTTTGGAAGGATGTATGTATTGAGGACTTAGATTGTAACAAATTGTCAGGAAAGAGTCCTTTGTAATAATGAGTCACTAAATGAACTAAATAGAATGAGAAATAATATGCAATTAAATAAAGACTACAAACTTGAAAATAAAATAATTTAAGAAAATTGTTTAAGTTGAAACGGTTTTATTGAAAACAATACTTACATGAAGTAATAATAATACTAAAAGCTAGAAATAATTAAGTAGGTCCCTAGGTACTAGTCATCACACTCCTCATCAATCTAAGGCGTTGATCAGACACTTAAATAAAAGCGTTGGGCGCGTGAAATTTCAAAAGATGGAAGGCCGTAGCATAACAAGGTTAAGGTTCAGTTGGTCGTATATAGATATCATAGAAATTGACGCGTCCTACGCTTTTATTAATTGTCTGATCAACGCCCTAGATTGATAAGGAGTGTGATGACTAGATACCTAGGACCTGCCTAATTATTTTCTAGCTTTTGTATTATTATATTCATGTAAGTATTGTTTTCAATAAAACGTTTAACTTAAATTTTATTATTTTGCTTTTAATATTTTAAAGTGGGTATGTAACATATATAACTTTTAATTATGACCAATGAGTGGTGTCACTACACTTCTGCCTTTTGACGGCATTAGAGAATGTAATCATTTCATACCAAATCTGGAGGTAAAGCGTACAAATTGTATACTATTTTGACTAACCATGTAAAGCTCAGTATCCACATCATAAGAAACCCCACAAGAAAATTTTGTAAATATTTTTGTGTGAAAAAGAGTAGCAGCCACTAATTGTGACACTTTTTTCAGCTCTCTGTTCTCTATGAAGCGGCCTCACTTCCTTGCAAGACACGAAAGTCAGATTCCGCAATGCATTAGAGAAAGTTTGTTAAAAATTAATATATTCAAATTGAAAATGCAATTAAGTTAAAGAGAATATATCAAAAGAAGGGAAAGGAAAACTCGTGCTGAAAAGATTCAAAATTCCATTCAAAAAATTCATAACAACAATTGCTGTTATCCCTGGTATTTAAACCAACTATGTTCTTACAGGGTCTTGTTCAAGAAAATAATGAAATGCACATACATTTCTAAATTGTTATTATTATATCAAAATTAAAGGTTTTTAACTTTGGAATCGACGAAATTCATGCCACATTTCCCCCAATTGTGAATTACCTACCCGCTATTTGATGGTTACTGTTTCCCATTATTCGTTTTGTTGTCGGTTCTCTATAGTTATACGTTTTCTGCATGACAAACAAAAAATTTTCTGAGCGTTTTTTTTTTTGTACGAACTTTTAGTTTTTGGCGCTTTAAGGACAAGCTTTAAGTCAAGTGAAAAAGTTGTGAAATACCCAAATGGTTTGAAAAATCTTATAAACAATGATGAAATCCGCAAAATCTCTGGCAGCGCTGCAATCCTCCTCCACAATAAAACAATTAACTTTATCTACTTAGCTGCGGCTTAGAGTAATACAAAACCTAATGAACACAGTCTCTTAAAGATAGGTTTCGCCACTTGTATTATCTCTCTAAAATTTGCAAAGCCCAAAAAATTTACCATTGTAGGATCAAAAAAGGGCAATTCAGTGTGCTCAATAAATGGTTACGGATGTGTGCGGGTGAATTGAATTAGCAATGAGGATAAATACAAGACAGATAAAAAAATTTTACTTTGCGAAGCGTATTGAAGTTTTTTAATCTTATAGAACCGACTACTTTTGCTTTTGCCTTTTCTCACAACCCTAATAAAAATGTATGCTGTGGGGAAATGTTTGCTCTCTATAACGTGAGAAAAGTAGGAGTAGCAACAATGGTAAGATGTTGATAGAAATGTTTGAAGGAACATTCAAACAGACACAAAATAATAGCGGAAAAAACCAGAAGATTATCTTTCTTGGTAGTGTAGATAAGAATTAGGGAAAATTAGGAAATATTTCGCAGTTCTTGAGTAGCTCTTTTGTTTGGGGAAATATTTATTGAATAAAGCAGTCTTTTATGATAGCGTTTTGTATGTAAAATATTGTGCTTGTAAAAGGAATATTATCTGATAAAAAGATTTTAAAGAGAATAAACCTTTTTAAACAAACACACAAGTTCAATACTAATGTCAGCGCTCGATAAGACCTAGTTACATATACAAATTATCTAAATTTCGTAACTTTAAGCTGGAGACATGGTGCTTTTCGGTAACCGTATCGGTAACCCTAAAAAAAAAGCTGATTCGACAACCTATGAGAATCAATGCAAAGATTATGGTGCCGCTAAGGTCGTAACACGTATCAGTTAAGCCAACAAATGGTTTTTGGTTTACCTTCGTTCGTAAACAATAAACAGCTGATTACGCCTAGGGATAAGACTACAAGCGATACGACATATGGATACCAAATGACTCCCGACTTAACTCCCCAAGCGGATAAATTGAGTAATAGATTTCCCAAATACCATAATACATTCGATAGAGATGTCATATTTTTTCTTAGAGCAAGAACCATTTGTAGGGTGTCATCTCTAAAGGAAGCCGGAAAATAAAAAAAAAACGTAAAAAATATGACAAGCTAGCATGCGAAACCATACAAGGTGAATGCTCGGTGACCATATGTACAAGTACAAAAAACACAAACAAAAGAACTGGTTTTTGTAAATCGTTGACTAATGTCAAATTGTACTGCGCCGAAATATGACATCCAAATTAATTAAAAAAGTACCAAACAGCCTGATTCGGCAGGACTTGTTCATGGTTCGCCAAGGACAGCTAGTATTATAGTTGCTATGGATGAAAAATGTGACTTAAAATATATATGTATGATTCCCGACTCATTAGGACTAACCGAAAGAAGTTTAAAATTTAAATTGTAAGATATATAAAATAGTTTGAGCAGAACAAAAGAACTCAAAATTATTATTTTAAACAAATATGAAAAAAGCCGCGCCCGTTGGGCAGCCACAAGTCATGTGCTTATCGTGATAGCCTCTGCAATAGTTATGCATTAAAAAAATCTGTACGCGTCATAAATAAAAAACTTGAAAAACTTCAGCACTGTCAGCCTTCTTATCTCGTAAAACAAAAGCTACATAAGTTGTAGTTATTAAAAAAAATTGTCGATATAAGTGAGTTGAGACATCATATGCATTATCCATTCTTAAAATGGATATTATGAATTCAGTCGAAAAAAAGCATGCTAATTCCTTAAAATGGAAAAGGTGTTTGTACGAAATGCTCCAGGTAGCAACATATGTATATATGCACAAAAATAGTAAAGCCTTCTTTTTTACCAAATATTTATTGTTTGGTCTCTAGCGTTCGACCACAAAAATCAAATAAACGCTATCATACTTCGCATGACCAAGACGACTCGAAAAATAATATTCGTCTTTCGTTTCTTCAATTCATATAACACTTATGTCTTTTCGACGTTTGCTTTCGCAATAAAAACATTTATATCGCTTTCATTCTTTATCAGTTTATACCGAAAAGTTGTAATTTGGCACAACCAAAAGTATTTTATGCTATTACGTTTTTAATTCCATTTTCTTGCCTGCCTTACTGCATTTTCGCATTTTTTATACTTATTGTACGAGTTTTTGTTTTTTTACTTCAGTCTTTATTATTTGCTGTTTTGCCTTTTTTACGATATTGATTTTGTTGAACTATATTTTAAACATACTGTTTCAATCAGTTCATCGTTTAAAAATGTTGATAATTGTTTAGCTTTTAATTTTTATTTTCTCAAGTTTTAAGGTAGTTAAAACTCATTAAACTGTGCGAGCTATGTACTTATTGCATAACAGATGAGATAAAATTAAATGTAGGTTTATGTTATGGAATAATTTTAGCCAAATTGCTTATTGATCGGAAAGAGAAACTAATGTTATTATAAATTGCCGATTCAGGAGGTATAAAAGGCGATGTTGTCCACAGCAAGAAATAAAAAATTTCATTAAAACGAGGCTCAAGAAAAATTGGTTTGTCAAGTAGATCATTGTGCACAAAACAAGTGTGTTATCCTAGCCGTCCAACATGCCTGACCATATGTTTCAACGATGGCTAACTACACATCTACTTGAAACGTATTTGGCAGACTGTTATGATAGGAATAGTTCAATACAGGCGCCGCTTTATACGGTTCGGCTTTATCTTCAGCGAGAAGAAAACTTATTAAAAAATACGCTTATCTGTCACACGCTTGTTTCCTATATATGTATTTTAGCAAGCGACACAGGGGAGCTCTTCATATGGAATCGATAAGATCCGTGATCGTTAAACTTACTCACGTACAAAAACATGTTATTACGTATCTATAAAACTCGTTAAAGCGTACTACTTGTATCGTATATTTGTCAATGATGATATACGTGAACAAGATAAATGCTACTGAACTATAATTAGCAACGAAAGAATTGCATTTTTGTATTATTATACAACAAAGTGTTTGACGTTTATGTATGTTAATCAGACATTTATAACCATTATACAACATAAAAAGGGGGTAGTTACCATTATAGCGTGACGTTAGAGCCACTTGACTTATTGCAGGGTGACAAATGACAATTTCAACCACAAAAAGAAAGATACACAAGATTGAAAAAAAATTGATACGAATTGTTTTCTAATTTTGATGGATTTTACATATTAAAGATACGATCTAAATCTTTCATAGTTATTTAAATAAAAGAGGACACAAAAAAATTAGCCGCATACATGTCTTTGGAAATATTTTAATACGACTAGTCAGCCATAGAACAAAGAACGTTTTAATAAAGTTTTTCGAGCTCCCGAAAAATTGTTTTGGTGGAAAATAACATTGGATCGCAATGTATGCCAAAGCAAAGGAATTAGACCTTCTAAAGTGTACCGTACAGTTTGCTCAGAACATTTAGACAAAAACATACACGTTTGTACAATGTTGCTTGACTCAAAGGAAGCTCTTATAAACCGCAACCGCAATTTCATGATAAATGGCTACCAAGTCCACACTTATTTTATTTCTGAGTATAATTCAAAGCACGTTGCGCATTTAGGCGGCGAATTGTTAAACCTATTTATTAGGGAGAACATACCCCTGATAGCTCTGACAAGGTTTAAGACCATGTAGTTACTCGAGAATGTGATTTTTGAACGGATATTTTTATTGTACTAGGTGAGTCACCTATGGGCAGCCGCCGGTTATAACATCATCTTGTGCTCTTTAGCATAGACCTAGAAGTTGGCAGACTATTGTATATGCTACACTTATTCTCAACATGCCTTTAGGAATATACCACTGTTTGCGGCACCAAGATATAATTAGCGGCCATGCTAGTAACCCAAACTTAGGATATTTTCATGTATGTGTTTTATTTTTTTCTGTCTAGGGGTCAGCTGCCCTAAAGATATAGAGTCATTAACCAATGTATGATAACTCTAATTTACCACTATGTTTATATTAGAAATAAACATGTTACTGTATACTAATTCTACTTCATGCAACATAAGCATATTATTAATTGGTCTCAGATGAACCATAACAAAAAGTTTTCATCATCATCATCTATTTAACGAAACCATCAATTCACGACTCTTAAAACATGTAAATAGGAAGGCACAACGGTTTGGCCAAAACAGACAAACATTAATGACACATCAAAAACTCCCCACCCCTACCGTCAACCCATGGTTGAGTGGAAACTACACATTCACTTTTTGTGTAATCATGAAATATTAACTTTTAAAATATGATCCCAACTACTTTATGTACTTTAAAGAGAGCAATTACATACAAAAAACATCGACCATTTCTTTGCCTCCATGCTATGTTTTAATTCTCATTAAAATAGACTGACATCTCAAGTAATTCTTTAGTATCAGATTAGATCCGTTTAATCCGGTTCATGTCTTGAGCAAAACGCCCATGTAAGACATCCACAGCACGGTTATAATACACAGTAGACTGTATGCGATACGTTTTATCATAATAGGAAATTTTCACAATTGTTATTATTCCTTCTTCATCATTCCACATTTAAAATCTTAGATTAAGAGATTCCGTTTTAATCTTATAGCTGTGTTATTTTAGTGATTCGAATATAGTTAATCTTAAAGAAACCAACGATCAAAATATTGGAACGAGTATTAGAGTGCTATGGATTTCTAGCTGCAAATTTGGCACAAACTTGACAAATATCATGAAAACGTTTGTCAATTACACTCAAATTGATCACTAAAAAGTAGAAAGTGGCTTTCGCCCAACGGAGCATGGACCAAACTTGAACATTAAAATTTCATACGACCAAACAGGCGAGTTATACTCATTTTCAATAAATAATGCCAGGCATGTGAAACACGGCCACAAATAATTGAAATGGGCTTTTCAAAGTTAAAAATGAAATACATAAATTTGAGCGTTCGGTTTTGAGGCACACGCCACTGCTTATCAGACCTCGAGTACCGTAACGTGACGACAGTAGTCATTTCGACCAGTTGTATATGAAAAACCAAGCATTAATTTTTACAAACATTTCTTGGTGTTTTTCTTATGAATGTGGATACCGCGCTTTATAAGTGCGATAATGAAGAATTAATCTCACGTCAGTCTGATATAAATATGTTTAAATAACTAGAGTTGCTGTTCCTTAATAAATAATTTATTAAGACGTTAAACCTATAAACAATTTCGCTATAATTGTACGAAAATAAAGATAATACGTGCCTACCTGATATCTAGAAATTTATGCTTCTCATAACTGCCGAATCTAATGTAAGAAGAGAACGTTGGTGTATGGAAATCAAGTTTGTTAAAATTCGGATAGGAGTTAGTACGAAAAACAAAGATAATTCTAGTTATAAGATTAAAAAAATTTGGTTCACGAATTCCTTACTTAAAAGTTTCCACGGACTTTTGAGTAATTTTACCCACCTCAACATGTCGTAACCATCTTTTTTTAATATTCTCTTTACTCTTTACAATCCGTACACGATTTAGCGGATTATCAGCTATCAGAGCATACACCTGGGGCCCTATATTGGATTTTGTTATTTATTTTTTCTCATTTTGTTATAGATAACACTTTAATAACATCAGTTATATACCATAAGGTGCCAATATACCACAACGTATCCGATGTGAGCACAATTTAGCTTTGAATGCAATTTGATGGCGCCAATGCCCATGTGAATGCAGCTGTGGATTATGAAGATCAGAACTTGTAGCTGACGATTGCTTTTAAATGCGTTATTGCCATGGCTATTACATATTCCGCTCCAATTTAACTTGACTTTGTTTTTGTATTTTTTTCTTTTTTCTTCAAATGGTATAGCATGATAAATAAACTTAAATATATTGGCATAAAATTAAGCTTTCCAGCATAATTACAAGTTAATTGGAAAATACAACGCTCAGAGTCATTAAAAACAATATGTAAAACAACATAAACATACTAAAAAAAATATGGTAAAATGTAACAAAAAGAAAAATAAGAATCTATAAAAGTCGAACACAAAAAGTAATATAAAAAGCAATTAAGCTACTAAATGCAGCGAGCGTAATACGCAATAAACACATTAATTAGAACTAATTAAAATAGTGGATAAAATTAAAATCTAAGTGCAAACTGCGTTCTCAATAGCAACCACAAGCACGTAAATTTGATCTGAAAAGCTCATAATGATTTCGTTTTAATTGTAATAACAAAAATTAAAAGTATTACACTAAAAATAAAAATATCAATTCCAAAATTTGACGCAAAATATACACTTGGAAAAAACTTGTAAAAAATGGGTGTGGACACCTACCATATTAAGTAGAAGAATGAAAAAAGTTTACAAGGCGAATCAACAGCCCTTGGAATCTTTGGCAGGATACTGTTGTGGTTTGCTCTATAAATAAATGTTAGCACTGTAGGTAGTCCGACAGTTCTGAAGTGTATATCTGAATCAACTGCTGGTCCATCGCTTTTGGTCGATATAGCACATAGACGGAACGCTTCAATATACATCTAAGGGCACTCCGCTTGTTTAAATGCCCTCTTCAATCTACTACCGCTGTTTAATACAGAAATCCATAACAGTACCACAAAGCATAACAGAGGTATCACGCCTAGGTCCCCTAACCTTAATGACGAATAATGGAACACACACCATTACCCCAACTCTATGGTTTGTGAAAACTCAGTCATTTATCGAAAAAATCAAAAACAATAATATGTAGTGAGTTTCGAAAAGGCGTCCACCTATAGACCTAATGCCCCCTCCCTCTTAAAATGCTGCCTATTAACGAACTTTCGTTTGATACCATATTCGTACAAAATTCGTAGAGTCACCCCTTGGCCCACCCTAATGGCGATATCATTTATTGATTATAAATTGGCAGCGACAAACCTATAGACCTAGTGTCACTCCCTCTAAAATGATCAGCACAAAGTAACTTATCCTTATCACGTGACTTGATCCCCATGTATCGTATACACAACACTATATACTACAGAGTCACCCCACTTGTGGTGTCCGAGCCTAAATAGGTGGAAAGATTGATATCTCGAAAAAGGGCGTCAACCTATAGGACCTAATGCCCACTCCATCTTAAGATGCCTTCAGTAAACACCTTTAGTTTGATACCCATATCGTAACAAACATTCCAGAGTACACACCTGGCCCACCCCATAACATGCACGCACATAATTCAGAAACACGCGGTCCACACTAAAACTAGGACTAGTCCCTTCTAAAATACTCATTAACACCTTTCATTTGATACCCATATCGTACCCAAAAAAAATTCTAGAGTCACCCGGCCCACCCTAATGGCGATATCGCGGATGGCGTCGACCTATAGACCCTAATGCCCACTCCCTACTTAAATAGTCTCAGTAACGACCTTACGTCGCTTGTATGACCCATATCGTACAAACATTCTAGAGTCACCCCTGGCCACCCTTACTGTGCGATATACTCGCGAAAAACTGGCGTCACCTGTATAGACCTAGGATTTCCACTCCCTCTTAAAATGACTCATGATACCATCCTATTCGTTTGATACCATATCGTGACAATATCACATTGCTAGAGTCACCCTGGCCACCCTAATGGCGATATCGCGAAAAAGGCGTCCCACTGTAGACCTAATGCCCATCTCCCTACTAAAATGGCTACTAGTAACACACCTTCGTTTGATTACCCACATATCGTACAAACATTCGAGAGTCTACCCTGGTGACCACTCTTTATGGCGATTCATCTCGAAAGGAGTCCACATATAGAACTAAGGACGTACTTTTAAAATACTCATACACCTTTCGGTTTGATAACATATCGCACAAACACGATTCCTAGAGTCACCCTGAGCCACCCTAATGGCGATATCTCGAAAAGGCTTGTCCACCTATAGACCTAATTGCCCACTCCGCTACGCTTGAAAATGCTGCACAGTAACACCTTTCGTTTGATACCCATATCGTACAAATCATCTAGAGTCACCTGAGTCCACCTTATGGCGATAATCTCGAAAGGCGTCCACTAGAGAACTGAAGGATTACTCCCTTTAAAAATACTCCTTACACCTCGTCTCGTTTGATACCATATCGTACAAACACATTCTAGAGTCACCTGGCCCACCTAATGGCGCATATCTCGAGAAGGCGTCCACCTATAGACATAATGACTCACTCCCTCTTAAAATGCCATCGACCTAGTAACACTTTCGTTGGATACCCATATCGTACAACGTTCTAGAGTCACCCCTGCACACCATCATGGCGAGATATCTCGGAAAGGCGTCCACCTATAGACAAGCCCACTCCTTTAAAATAGCGCAGTACCACGTTTCGTTGCTGGAACCCATAGCCGTACATCGGCGCCGCGCTCCTACACATGCCGACATTGACGCGACACAGCCACGATATGGCTGAATCTCGTAGAAAAGGCGCTCGCCACACAGCTATAGACCTAATGCCACTCGCCTCTTAAAAGATCAGTGTAAACACCTTCGTCACACACTGATACCCATATCGTACAAACATTCTAAGAGTAACCCTGGTCCACCCTTATGGCGATATCTCGAAAAAGGCGCCAACCTATGGAACTAAGGATCCAATACTTTTCACAAAATTACTCATTAACAGCTTCACTTGATACCCAATTTTCGTACAAACACATTATAGAATCACCCTGGTCCACCTTAAGGGACATTCGAAAAAGGCGTCCACCTATAGTACCAAGGCCCACTCCCTCTTAAAATGCTCAGTAACACCCTGCATTGATACCACACTATACGCTAACAAACAAATTCTAGAGTCAGCCCTGGTCCACCTTTATGGCGATATCCCTAAATGGCGTCCATCCATAGAAACTATGGCTACTCTCTCTTAAAATACTCTTTAATAACCTTTCATTTGATACACAGTATACAACCACATTCCAGGGTTACCCAGATGATTTTCCTTATTTTGCTCCATAGCTCTCAACTGAGGTATGTTATGTTCGGTTACACCCGAACTTAGCCTTCCTACTTGTTGTCTTATGAGGTCCTCATAACCGGTTAGAGCACTTATTGCCCGGAAAATAATTTAATCCTATATTTAGGTAAAATTTTCATTCTTCCCCACCGGATGACGAGGAAAAAAAAGTCCGCCACGTATCTCTTCTGAGTTGATATCTGTGTGATATCAAAATCATTATCCCGATAAAAAAAAATGGCCAATTCTTTGCAAATCTATTGGCTGCCAGCACAGGGAATGCCCTTCTTCGGGACCAACAATATGTGCGAGGCCTTGTCGGTCTGTACAAGGGTAAATGTCATCCCACCAAAAATATATAGTGAGAATCTTTGCATCACCCCCCCCACAAACAAAAATCGGCTAAAGCGTTCCTGGTACTAGCTGGAATATCCTATTTCTCCAGTCGGACACTTCCTAGAAGCGCTATTGTAGTTAAATTCTGCCCTCTTTGACTGAGTCAGCAACCGCTGATACCCCAACAGGGCTGCATCAACGCTCAGCTTAGTTTTCCAAATTAGGATCATAGTGCGCCGGCAAATATTTTCTTTTAATTTATTTTTAAGCAGATCTACTGCCGCAGAATGCTCTCAGTACCAGATAAAATCTGCATTCCCCTTTTAGTAAAGTTATAATGGGAGCTTGACAACTCCGTAATAGTCGCGACAAAAATTTCTAAAAAAAATGTTATGACTCCAGAGAAATGATCTCCAATTCCTTTTTGTATTAGGAGACGGCATATTGGCTATTTCACGCGTCTTTCGGTGATCCTGGATGCGAGCCCATTTGCGTCTCAGTCACATGCCCTAAATATTGATTTTTTTAAACAAAAAATTCGCACTTTTCAGGCGCACAATTTGCGACTTGAGATCTTCGAAAGTTCGAGTAGAACTTTAAATAAGTTTGGTAGTGGCAACTCTCGAGTTGGCGCGGTTACTAAAAAGTCATCTAAGGAAGACGGGAACATACTCCCTCAAATCCGAAAAAAAGTGTATCCATAGCCCTTTGGAATATTGATGGTGCAGACGTAAGGCCATAAATCAGTCTTGTAACTGGAAACAAAAACCTCGATGTTGATATCGTAGTTAGCCTTCTGCGAACCCCTGATCCCAACTCCAAATGTTGGTAAGCAGGACCGATCGATCTTAGTAAATTCTACACCACCGTGTAGCTTTGAAAATATATCTTCTAGCACGGGGCACAAAGGGTTATTGAGGTCTACAACCAACGTGTGGGTCACAAGGTGATTTTAAACTCACCACATATTCCTTATGTCCCCATTTTCTTCAAAATGGGTTCCCAATGGGTGTTACCCCACTCACAGTAACGACTGGTTTCAAAACCACCCATATTAACCA